>OZ024907.1:47361118-47666798 GCA_964017125.1 Flabesymbios commensalis | reverse complement strand
GTTATACGTTTGAAATAGGCCTTAAAGGGGATGCATTAACATGGGATGGGGTAAATTATTGTATTTATCCTACCGATTTATTGTGACACAGTAGAGGTCCCTAACCAGAATATTGTTATTTATTAGTAAAAATGAGTTATCATGCATGTTATACACTGTTTGCACGATTTTGCGCATAAGCAGGACTCCCAACTAAATAGTTCAGTTTTTGGTCACTGCGTGGCGTGTTACTATTGGGAAAGGTGTATTGTGACACACATAGAACATGTCGTTAAAGGTCGCTAGGCATCAACATTCCAATTGCAGTGTTTTACGAATTTAAACTGTTGTTAGCACAGCCTGACTCCTCACATTTTAAAGTGAAGAGTCACATAATACCATGTCCTAATGATATACCGCCATATTCTGACAATAAAATGCCATATTCTTACATTATACTGCCGCATCCCCACATTGTAATACACATCCTGGTCTCAACATAGTCATAGTGCCATGCACAGTGATATAATAATGACGGTAAACTGTTATATCTTGACTTTATAGTGCATATTCTGACTAGTGCATATTGTGTCATATCCAGATAATTAAATGACAATTAATGATGCCACACATGCCTATCTTTACATTATAATGCAAAATCATGACATTATAATGTCAAATCATTAATACAAATTACTTTACTTAAAAAACTTGTCCCCTGACCATACACTACACCACATCCTGACATAAAAATGTCATTTCTTGACAACAACTGCCACATGATGACGCCATACTGCCATGTCCTTATACATATTACAATGCTATATTGGCACATTAACATGCCAGATCGTGATATTATAATGCCACATCCTTCTATTATGAGGCCATATTGGGCAATTAAGCTACCATAGCTACTGACATTATAATGCTATATACTGATCTACCACATTATGAAAATACAATGTCATAGCTTGGTAATAAAATGATATAAAAAATGGTATGATCTAATGATATAAGGCTATATTATAACATTAAAGTGGTATATCCTGATATTATAATGCCATATCTGACTATATAGTGCCATCTCCTGGAATATTATTGCCATATGGAGACGTTAAAAGGCCATATAACCTGACATTATAATTCCACATACTTGACGTTATAATATCATAGACACTGTCTATTAGACAGTCAAATGTGATATCGTGACATTAAAATTGCATATATTTACATTCAAATGATTTCCTCTGACCATAAACTGCCATATAATGTCATATGATGACAACATAATGCCACATCCTGACATAAAAATGTCATTTCTTGACTAAAAACGCCACAGAGTGATGTTATACTGCCATATCCTGATCTAACAATGCTATATTCTCACATTAATATGCCAAATCGTGATATTATAACATCCTTTTATTATGAGGCCATATTGTGCATAAAGCTACCATGTACCATGCTACTGACATTATAATGCTATTATTATACTGACATTATAATACCACATTCTGACAATAATTATTATAATGTCATAGCTTGGTATAAAACTGATATAAAAATTGTATATTCTAATGATATAAGGCTATATTATGATATAAAGTGGCATATCTTGATAGTATAATGCCATATCCTGACTATATAGTGCAATCTCATGAGATATTATTGCCATATCGAGCCGTTAAAGGGTCATAACCTGACATTATAATTCCACATATTGACTTTATAATATCATATCCTGACAGTCAAATGTGATATCCTAACATTGAAATGTCATATCTTGACATTAAAATGTCATATCCTGACATTAAAATCTCATATCCTGGTATTTCATTGTAATATCATACCATTTTAGTAAAATATCTTGACGACTATAAAAGGACATATCGTGACATGTTAAAGGGACCCAAGCAAGCCAAAAATCATCCAAAAGCCAACATTTTATTTTCGCTTTATATGTCCATAATAATATGTGAACATTTATTAGAATTGTGGCATGTCCATACAACATATATAATATATTATATGTGATACATAGATATAAGTAAAGCTGTTTCCAGCTATGCAGAACTAAATATCCACATATTTTTTATAATATAACTGGCACTCACAAGCCGTTGACATCTCGCTGTTACGCTTAATTACCGCTTATAATTTTCTGTCTAACACTAAATCTACTGCAAACATAACACTCCTGAGACGCAATGCTCGCACCTTTGGCTTCCACAGCTACTGCACCCTCTCATGTTGATCAGACAAAGAACGAGGTGTGATAACACCCCTACTTAATTGAAACCCCGCCGCAATTAACACTTGTGAGCCCATGACTGTATATTAACGCGTATTGTCTATAATGTATCCACGGGTACCATGGGTACAGCGGATAACAGTAATTAAATACGGGAATACATGTAATTATCTGAAAACTGCAAATATTTCCCAACATGATGTTTATATCAATTTTTATAATTGCAACTATGAGTTTTTTGTATCAAATTTACTTAGTGTCTTTGGCAACCAAAGGGTGACTCAATGTGTTCCCCGGCGGTTTATGATATGTATGATCAGTTAACGATATGTATTTTAAAGAGAAATTGTATTTATTTGGAGGATTATGCCTGGCCATTAAAACCCAGCAAACACGATACATAGACCCAATGCTGGGCTGATGTCGTAGACGTTGGACCAACATTGGTCCAACATTCTGTTTACGGGGCATGTTTTCTGTGAATCCATGTGTGTACAAATTTGAAAAACTTTCATTAGGTTATGACAAACCTATCTGAAAATGCGCTTTGAAACGTAGCTTCTGTCATGTATCGATTACACTTCCTTCAGTTTGTTTTTGTATTTCTATACACAAGTTATATATATATTATATGCACGGACAGTCCCTGGAATAACATATCATTGCGGAAAAAGAAAGACATGACAAAGTATTTTTATGTTACTTTTTTTCTAAAATTATAACTAATTTTAATTTATATCTATCGCAACCTTAGTAGCAATTTCTATATAGACAATCGATAATTAAGTGTGGGCCCAGTAGTAAATATAAATTGTTTGCCATGGTACAGGTTTGTTCATACAAGCCAGCTTGCACGGGACGAGAGGAGTGTCTAATTTGGCAACGACTTGCCAAGGTCTTGCCAGGGTGTTGGCGTGCCTGTACTTGTCAGCAAAATTAGGCACCCCTCTGCATGCGCTCTTACTGAATGGCCAACTCTACCTAATATAAATATGTCTTATACTGCCTAATATAACTATGACTTATACTTATTAACCTTGTAAAGCATTCCCTGTATAAAGATCGCTAATAAATAATCTAATATATAAATATATGTCAATGTGAAAAAATATTGTTTTTATTCTAATAGGCTAGAAAACATGGCGGGGAAATCTAATTTTGCACCATCTGTCTTTTTCTTCTTATTGCAATATTAAGCATCCCCTCATTTGTCTAGAAATGGATAGTATTCTGGCGATCACCAGCTGGGATATGGATTATACTTTCTAACACATTGGCTAACATAATTCACTTCAAGTGTGTGTAAAACTATGTTTGCTACTAATAAAACTAAGTATTAAAACTAAGTCACTTTGACATAGAATAATGTGCAAGTGTGGTGGATTGATCAAGACACCTTTGTGTGATTTCCGCTGCGTAGACACTCTCTGCGCATGCCCACACAGTCACGTGATTTTTTGACTTGCCAGGGATGCCTAATATATGGGGATGCTTAAAGGTGTAGTCAACTGTTAAAATTCACTGGACAAGGTCCCCCCAGAAGGCAATAGTGCCCGTGGGTAGGCCAAGTCCCTATTCCATAATAATACTAAATATGCGTTTCAACCTAAAGCCTCACTAAGAGCCAATTCTCAAATCACAGCAAGTTCATATATACTTGAGCGACATCTATGAGTTTATAATTCAAAGATCTTGGCCCTTACCCCTACTTGGTCGCTTGCTTGCAAACAAACTGACTGTATTACTGCGGGGATGTTGAAACTGCTTGACCCAAGCTTGTATTGACATGCCCAGTAAACACAAAACATTTGTATGACTTTATGCAATGTTGGACCAACGTCGAAGACGTTGGGCCGACGTTGTATAAATGTTATACAAATGTCTTGTGTTTGCTGGGCAGGCGGACTTTCTCTCAAACATTGTACATTTATTCAATGTTGGCTAAATGTTGGGCTAGCGTCGCAGACGTTGGTCTAGCATTAAAACAGCATTGGATCAATGTCCCGTTTAAGTAGTATCTTGTAATCAGTTCAGTGGCTATATTAATGCCGTCAATCTGTACTCAATAGGCTACTGTTGGCCTACTCTTGACCGTCCCAGGCATGCGCGTCTTGCAGTTGAATCATTCTTTAATATTCGTTGAGACCGGCATTTCCCGTCATTAAGTTGACTATGGGCCTATATTTACCCAATGTTGGTTTAATGTTGGCCCAGTGTCGTAGACGGTGGACCAACAATAAAGTAACCTTGGGTGAATGTCTCAGATACTAAGCAATGTGAAATGCACATCGGGCGTCGTAACCAAATGCGGCAACGGACGATAATACGCGTAGTTGTCAATTCACATAATATTTGGTAGTATTCCAGCTTTCGTATTTTTTTGTAAATGTTGCCAGTTACATTGTACAATTTTATTTTCACGCGGCATAACTTACCTGTTCATTTTCATAAGGTCCTGGTGTAGGCTATTCAGTGACGAGGTAAATAGACACTTACATAATGATTATAATTATTGTCACCATTATGGCATTTATACAGAGGCCACTTTATGTTTGAACATTACTGTAGCTTCATGTAAACACAGAGAACATAGTCATATATATCAGTGGAAAGTGCGCGCAGTATACTTTGAAATGCACCTTATAATTATATAAATAATCAATCTGTCCTTAGTTAGCTTTATTTCCACATAATGATCCTTATTTTCACATAATTATCATTATTTTTTCAAGATGTATGCTATATCTTTGTTAAGTGATAGGGATTGCTGATCTGGATCATTGCGGACAATTAAAGATTTTCATGTCACAATTACAAATTTTTAGTCCATTATCACTCGCCCATAACACAATATTTTCTATATTTTTAAAAACTGTTTGAAAGATGAGGCGGTCGTCATCGTCATATGGTTTTAATGGTGTATTAATGCATTTTACATTGTCATTGAATTTAGGCGTTAATCTTAGCTGTTGTGTGGGCGCTATTACACTGACTTATCAGTGGGTGTAACAGTACGTCACCTGAAGTAGCCTGGAGACACTGGTGAAACGAGTGAATGGCGCTATCAGTGTCTTTATATATTTTAATTCTAGTAGTACTGTAATACTCTTGGGAAAATCTAAAACCACCATTGCCAAAACAATGAGTACTTGTAGATATGGAGATGGAACTTCATAACTTTTGAACTACTTGTCACGTAGCTGTATCCCGCTTAGTTCTATGGAAAGCTTTTCCAAAACTGATAGATAAACTGTAATGAGTAAAACAGTTATCGAGAAATCAGCCCTATAATATCGCGGTCTGCTTTTAGAAAGTGCTACAATTATGACGGGCAAAACGTGCAACCAAAACTAAGTAAATCTGATATTTTGTCCGTTCAAACTCTTGTCACATGACCTACCGAACTATGAACATGTAGCCTACCTTATCCCCGCGCAGAAACGTGGATATCTGATGTTTTATGCTACGGCCCCTTGAGCCTCCTGATACTATTGCGATGCATAAATTTGGCTATCACCAGGGCAGCTCCATCATGCGCCAGTAGTTCGGCGAATGATCAGCAACGTGCGCGAGTAATCAAACTCAGACTCATTTATTTGATTTAATATTATAGCAATGATCAGGAAACCTCTACTAAAACCATAAGTGGCTATACTGGAGGTCATGCTTCACCAAGGTATTGGGACATCGAGAAAAATCTCAATACATGCATTGAGATTTTCTCCCAATGTTTGGTTGTCAATAATCATCGGCGATATATCGCCGAGCAGCGCCGAGCACCGCACAACAGTCTGCGAACATTCGGCGAGGTACACCAAGGTTCACCAAAATGTCCCAGGCACATCGGCGACACATCGACATGTTCTCAACATGCTCTTGTAACCATCGGCGATGTGTAATCGATGTGATAATATTGCGGATGATTTGGGCGATCCATCGCCGATGTTCTTGAACTGAACTGTTCCTGTTATGGCGATGTTTTCGCCTGTGTGCTCTATTTTCTATCTCCGCCCAGTAATACGCCAACAGAACAAAAGCGATCTCTTCTTTATCCATTGATCTCATTCGGCAGCCACAAGGTATGTGGTTCCACGTAAAATCTCTCCACCTTTGATATACTCTCCACAAGGCACTATACCATCGCCATAATATCGTCAAGACATCACCACGGCATCGTCAATACATCACAATTACGCCCCGACGCATCGCCAATATTTGTCTGTCGCACGCCGAAGGATCACCAACCATCGCTGATTCTAAAAGTACATCGTTATATTCGGTGAAATGTCGGTGATACTTCCCCGAGGCTTCCCTGAATGTTCGTCAATACATCGCGTGAGTGTTTTCTTCTCATGGGACAATTAACATGATTAAGTAGAAACTCAGAAAGCCATAAAAACGTTTAAAAAAAGTTCAAAATATACAATTTATGTATGTTTTCTCCTATTGAAGTAGACGGTCGCTATAAATTGAGGCAAATTATTTTATTGTATGAAATTGCACTCCAAGCTGAACAACTGCTGTCGTAACTCAACAGGCCTATTGCCATTGAGTTTGATGGTCAGTGGCATGTGCAATTCGCAGCGTCATCTGGTGATCGTAGCATCATGAACATAGATTTGATTTGATTATATATGGCCTGTGTCCTGATAGGGTTTTTATATTTGTCACACTTTTACCCTTTCGAACTTTCGTTCTTAAAAATCTTACACTTTGATTAGCCCTTTCGTACTTTCGCGTCGCCCTCTTACACGCGATAGCTATGCGAAAATAGGAAAGGGTGATGCGAACGTATTAATGTAGAAAGCACTAATTTGTGTGAGTATATTGTGAAAACACGAAAGAGGGTGGAAACACTACTAGTAGGCCTATTAGAAAACACTAGTAGTATTAGAAAACACTACTAGTATTAGAACAACATAAATACATACAGTACGCACCTCTATGATACATAGCCATGTCTACATTTGTACGTACGCAAAAAATTGAAATGCATCAAAAAGTTATAGGCCTATTCTACTGTTTCCTGTTGCATGGCAATGTACTGAATATGCCAAGCAATCAGCTATTTTTAATTGCAGTATGTTGCGTAGGAATAAAATGTGATTTACAAAACCCAGTAAACACAAAACATTTGTATAACATTTGTACAATGCTGGACCAACGTCGAAGACGTTGGGCCGACGTTGTACAAATGTTATACAAATGCTTTGTGTTTGCTGGGAAGGTATTCTCGCGGCCCAGCTCTATCCAGAAGTTAGGAGACATGTACCACGCACAATAGTAGGTATGCACTTTATGTAATGGGAGTTTGGGCCACCATGTAAGAGCTGACCCATGTGAACCTAAATCCGAACATTGCCATTACTGTCGCAACTCTCCCCATTTAAATAGGATTTTATTAGACTTATCCCGTGTTAGCCTCGATGGAGGATTTATATTTATCATGACGTTCCCAAGCCTCTCCTACAATAAATTGCCATAATACCCAACTGCGGTATATTCAATATTTCTTCTTTTTCCTATAGCGGCAATATACCAATGATGCAGCTGTCCTAACAGATCTCTCTATGTAGCCATAATTAGTTGTGAGATAATAGTGGTAATGTGGTGAGCCCTGTTATTAATTATCGCTTGTTATGAAACATATACCATATTATTTATATTTTATAATAATACTTTATTGAAAAAATGCAAGGTTGCCCAATAAATTATGAGAATGTGCTGTTTGTTTTGATATTGAGCGAATTCAGAATTTGCGACACTTTTTGCGGGATTACGATAATTAATTTCGGCGGGGGTTTGCAGTCTCTGACTGACTGTCTGGTTAGGCCCCGCGAAGGCCAGGAGCTTACTAAGTTTATTGCAATAATGTTTGTGTCCTAATTTGTGGGAAGAGGGGTGCCGTGTGTGGGAAACGGTTGACATTTCTGAGGAACAGTCCTTATGAACATGAAAAAAATATATATTCACGATTATATTCGTGACTAGGGCTTAAAGGGATTTAGAAGGATAAGGTTGGAATATGTTGGCCCAGCGTCACAGACGGTGGCCCAACATTACATCAGCATTGGCCTAATGTATCGTGTTATGTGGGTAGTGGCTTTTCTGGCGACGGGAAGAGTAAAGCGTCACCCGCATAGCAGTCCAAGCAAACAGGGGACAATCACCCAATGCTGTTTAAAATCCGGCCAGCGTTGAAGACGTTGGGCCAAATTGAAACAGTATAGGCTAAATAGAACGTGTTTGCTGGGGTACTGCCGCTAAGTATACAGCAGACCCAGTGTTTTGGTAGTGTGAGGCCAGCGTTGTATACAATTTGTCGGCATTGAACCAGCAATGGGCTGCGAAATTGGCCCAACATTGAACCGAAATTATATCCTGGACATTTAGGATTCTGGCCTATGAGAAAGACCAATACAGTTATATTTACAAAAAAATAAGCCGATTTTTTGTCTAAAGCAGTCATACAGCCTAAAGCCGGGCCTCGGAATTCGGTAACTCTTTTTCTAGTTTACAAAATTTTAATATCATAAAGCTCCACAGGCAAGGTGCATATGCTGATAACACGTCTGTAATATTACCATGACGCACGTAATTACTGTGTCATTCCCAGCATCATGAAAATGTTTGTGTTTTTATTCTTTTCAATTATTTTATTGGACAAGCTAGTTTACCCGTCAAATATATGTAATGGATATAACGACAATTACCAACCATGCAAACAGGCAGACAGAGAGACATTTATTGACAGTAAAAAGTCACAATGGGACTTACATGGCATATGTATACAACAGATATATAGAAAAGTAAAAAAAAAATTATACAATTTGCAAATAAAGTCATATAAGGTGCAAATACCTACACAACGAATAAAAATATAAGGGTACAAATTCCAAGGGTGACGAAGCACTATAATCTAAAGAATTACGCCGTTGGATATGCCACATAAAGTAGATTATATCTACTATTATGTCGTTACCTTTTTATGGAGATATATTGACTACAGCCCAGAATCTGGTTGATTTGTAGTACAGACACAATACAAATAATTAAATTAGAGATATTTGTTGTGCTTTGGTTGCCAAATAAACAAGTAGGCTATGTCTGTCCGTCTCTGAAGTAACTTGGTATATCCGCATCTTAGGAAAACACCCTTTTTTTTCTTCTATGGCAAAGTGATCCAAGTCAGGGAGTATACATAGGAACATTTTAAATTGGATCAGTTTACCTCAGAGACATACGGGAAATGGCAACTGAAATGTTATAAAACAGCCCTTATGTAGATCAATTTATGCCATACCAATCACTGCCAAAATATTACTGGAGCGCGATGATGAAACACTTTTGTGCTATTCTGTGACTTTTATAGATAAATTTATATTTCTATATTAATATTGCCAGAAATGGGTTTTGCGACATCAATAACTATATACCTGTTAGTAGAAATGAACAATAAATATACCAATGCATAACTTCCCATATGATTCAAATTATTGATGTAACAAAAATTAATTGAAAACGAAATATACAATTTGTCAATTCATTTTAACTTTAAAGCATTCTACAGCCAAATGAAAAAATGCGGACTTGGATCATTTTATCTCTTAAGTTATTCATATGTAAGTTTATAATTCTAATTGACGCACACAGATCTGTGGACGTTAATGTTAGATCTCGTAGTTAACGGATGCAGGATACACGACTGAATATGGTGGTTGTGATGGCTTGTCATGCATGATTGTGTCAAATGTGTCTTCAGGTGCAGGTGCCACTTTCCTGTTTAAACACATATAAAGTTAAAGTGAAACAGTAAAAGCAAAATACTTGAGAAAAATGGTATTTGAACCATTTGTTTGTGAATATAGATAGTTATCATGTTTAAATGTAACTCACCACTCGTACAGAATTTTTGACAATTATAACAGCTTGCAAGCAAAACACGACATTGAACCAATGTTGGGTCAATGTTGGCCCGCCGTCTACGACGTCGATCCAACATTGACCCAACATTGGTTCAATGTCCCGTGTTTGCTCGGAGCTGACCACAATAATATCACAGCTACATGTAGCACTACCAAGCCCCATGTCACATATGCACCACGTGACGTATAGTGACAGGAATAGTTTATTTGAGATGAAATGTTAAAAAGGGTGTTATATAAACTATTAAACTTTAGAGAATTTGCTCATGTAGGCCTACTGTGAGGTGGAAACTGTGATAACATTCACTGATTCACATGGAATGGGCCAGCTCGCTAAAGTGACATATAGAATTACTGTTGAAAATAAAAAGATAAGACCCTCTCTATATGAGTCATTTCTAAGTCCAGCCTACATTTGGCAAAATCATTCGTCTGATATCAATAAGTAATCTGAGGAAATCCCGCAACTCTCTGCATTTTAGGAAAATATTGCTATTTAAAACCAAGATTGACTTACGCTTGCTTCTTTGTAGGCGTTTTCTTTATGTAACAACTATATACAAAGAGTATAGCAATAAGAATGAGAAGAAGTGTAATCACAAGCCATTTCCACCATGAGGAAGATTCACTCACTTCTTCTTCCTCCTCCATTGCTTTGGTAAATGTATCATTAGCTGAAAAATACATAATTTTATCAGCAGTTTATGCTCATTTATAAACAGAAAAAATACTCTCAAAATTATGTTCAAGTGTCAATACAATGGGAACTATGCAAACATCATCTGATAAAAGTACAGGGAAAATAAAGAAATAATGATGATGTGCAAGATAGATAGTATAGCCTACGGCATGGATATCCTATCACGCTACTTTTACCCGCCCCAATAACAGAGTGTTTATTTTCATTTTCATTCATCTTCAGGTGAGAATTCTTATCATAATTCCCACCTCAATGTGAATAAAAAGTAACCGATTCCATGAAAAAAAGTAATAATATTACAAATAAAAGCTCAGGATGTCTTTATTTCAATGGATTACACTTTTGTATTTAACTTTTGTAAAATTGATCATATTTGCGGTTTATATAAACCATCCGTTATAAATCACACAGAAGGTAAATTGCTCGCGCAATTTACCTTCTGTGTGATTTATAACTGGGCAACACAAATATGAATTAGAGGTCATACTTAGTGTTCTCTGTGTCGGCTGTACATTGGTGGTGTTGTTTTGCACACATTGGTACGTGATCACCTCGTGATCCGTGTATTCCGTCCACACTTCTCTAATAGGTTGGCAGGTCTTCTGGTGGGTCATGGACACTGAACAAGATTTCTGACCTTCACAAGATCTCTGGGAAAACGCATTAGGGATTAATTTGTATTGACATCTTTATAGACAGACAGACATATTATTTTATCGACACAGTGAAAGTCATTTCTGACTTATTGTGTACATAAGCAAGATATGCACGTGGATAAAATATAATAAGGTTACGTTTGTAAAATCGCAGCTGTAATGAAAATGTGTAAATGATAAATATATAAACTCAATTTTAAAATCTGGTTAAGAAGCATAGCCGTATGTAAAAGTAACTAGATATTAGTATGCGTTGTAGTAAAAAAGACCCTGGGAAGCGTAGAAATCTAATTAGAACCTCTGAACACTTGTTATTGTTCAGATACTGATAAAAGTACATAAATTAACACAAACTTACTTTAGATGACTAAAACATTATCCATAATACTTTATAATACTTTATTATATCATATTCATTTTATCTTTTTATGGCACTTTTTTTACAAAGTTTAGTGTAGAAAAAATACTAGATAACACAGAACAACGGAGCTTTGACACTGATGTGAACAGTATCAGAGAAAGCCGCCGGCCTAAATTCGGGCTGGACAAACAGTGCCTCCAATGGCATAGACCCAAACTAAATCTGCCGGAATGACTGTTACAATGTGGACGAGGTCGATCTGTCACTAACACTTTCAGCGAATGCCGCCGTCTTGGATTCGAACTAAACAGACAACGTGTTTACAATGTTAATGTTTACAAACGTATACATACACATGCTACAGATAGATATAGATTACAGATAATATAAATCGGCGCGCTTAAGACGACGATAAACATAACTATAGACATAGATTGTGCTTTGACTAAGGTAGGTTATCTAGTTGACGTGATTGCTGTGAATTTAGCATTTGTATCCATATCATCAAAGTTCTGACTAAATATTTTGGCAATCGAGAACAGCGCTCTCGGGGACATGCAAAATATATTTTCAAGTCGTGGGAATGAGTTACACTAGTAAGTCATGGGAACAAGTTACTAAGTCGTGGGAACGAGTTTTCTATGTATGTCGTGGGAACCAGTTACTAGCTGGTGGTACGAGTTACTAACTCGTGTGAACAAGTTTCTAACCCATGAGAACAATATAATGTAAGTCGCGAGAACGATTTAGCTTCTTTGAAACATAAATATATATGCATCAACATATAGTTATGCTCTTTTTGAACATTGAACCGACGCCAACGACATTGATTCAATATAGAAGCAATGTTGAAGGCTGGGTGGGTACCATTGAGCCAACTAAAAAAATGTTTTACCATGCTATAGATAGCGTAGTTAGCATCACCCTTAGGAATAGACCGGCGGCAGAGAGGAGGGTCATCAAAAGCACAGGTCTCCTCGTCCAATCCAAAATAGGTTTTAGCGGCTTCCCACTGTATGTTGATGTAAGACTCATCAGACTCTGGACAACTTAACTCCATATCGAGATTTCCTGTCTCCCAACAGGCACACGCAGCTATGTCTGGAAAATCTGTTAATAACAATAAGGTATTACAAACAAAATGATCCGGCACCGCGCTTGAGTCGCGTGAGTGTTTCAAACCAAATAGTCCAGGCTATTTGGGTCGAAATGGAATGAATCTTTGCACTTTTGGAAGAAATAATCATTTTAGTCCAAGAAATGAAATGAAATGAATCGGGCTTTAGGCCACCTTTGTGCACATATAGGCTAAACTGGGCCAGGAGAACCTCCTGAGGATGGTGAGATGAATGAGATGACACTGTCCTCCAGACACAGAATTCGAAATTCGAGCCCTGGCGGTCTGAGGCCGAGCACGCTACCTCTTGGTCACAGAGGCTCCCCACAATACTGAGTTTTACACGTGGATGGGGAAGAAACATTTTTGTTTCTTTCAAACCGCCGAGACCGGGAACCGAACCCCGAACTCTAGCGTGAAAGGCAGCGGTGCTAACCACTACCCTAGGGCCCCCGCCCTTTAGTCCAAGAGCATTAGGTAGAATATTATACCAACCCGAAAATAAATCAGTGACAGCTATTTTTTTCTGTTATGATCTCAAATTTAGTTTATAAGAATGTGCGGATAAAATTCCTCAGGTTTCCCTAGTGTGCTTTCTTTCTGGAGCACCACATGTGATTGCTTGTCTACAACTCACGTTATCGTAATTATCATCTGTGTATTTTCGCATTTTTCAGCATTTTACTTTTGGGGGTTTTGGGGGTTCAAGGTAAGTTGTAAGAAATACAGGTTATTTAAGGCTATCAAAATAAATTAACGTGTCAGAGCTAATCATGTTTTATTGTGTGCCTTGTGACCACTCAAAATATTTAGTGCGATGCAGGAAATGTTAATACGTAACACAAAAATAACGAATATTATAATTACAAGTTATTGAGGGACCATTTCAGGTAATCTAAGTTCATTTATAAAAAATACAAATAGAGTGAATAATTACGTCTTGGTGTATGGCTTGTGACCACTGAAAATGTCCAATGTGAAGCGCCAAATGCAAATATATGGCTCATAAAATAGCTAATTATTATGATCAAGCGTGATTAAGAGGTCTATTGAAGTCACAAAAAATCACAAGAGTTGAAAGTAGATGAATGACGTCAAATTATATAATTACAGTTCTATGTTAATATTTATCACCCAGACAATACAATCTATTAGCAGTAATACACATCTATTTGTTTGAGAAAAAATATAAATTCACTGATCGACATGCAATATTTTTTTGGTGTGAAGATATTGTGTTAAGATTACTCTTAAAGCGTCAGTCATGTGAATGAAAACTATACCATCCCATAGATTAGGAAAATCAACGATAGACAGACTCTTTGCAGTTGGCAGGTCTCCGTTGGATTAACAGTAATTGGCAATATTGGAACTAAGGATACGTATAATTGCCTGGTAGGCTGGGAGGGGAAGGGGGGGGGGCGGCGATTATCAAGTCATCACATAGTTTAAAAGCATGAATAGACAAAATAAAATCATATGAGCAGTGTAACTTGAAAGAAGAAACCTCAGGTCCTTACAGTCATGTCAGGTTTTCAGAAGTCTACCCAGAGATTTATACGTAAATCGAAGAGTGGCGCTCGCCAAAGTTGAAAAGTAATACAAATTATATTTATGTACACTATTTCCCGCTCAAAACCATATAAAAACCCGCGTAGAATTAATATTCAACATATTAATATTAATATTCAGCATCAAGCAAAGAACACAACGCCAGGTTAATGGAGATATAAAAGTATTTTTTATTATAGAAAATAATTATATATCTATATACAAAAATACTATGCAGTGGCCCAGGAATATCAAAATGATATGGGATTATGATTAGGCCACTGTACGCAAATAAAAAGACTTTCTGTGGTGTAATGTTCTGATCAACCGTAACATTACATCATCTTGTGAAAATTATATAACAATAAATTAGTTAATTATTTAGAAATTAACCTTTAGTTACATCATAATTATATTTGAATAATATTCAAAATTATAATATTTTTATGTGATAATACTTCATATTTTACATTAAACTGTGGGAGTCTCTGTCCCCTAGAATAGCAGTCTCCACCCTAAAGGCAAGACAAAAATGCTCAAAATGCAAACAAGACACTGGGGAAGAAAATAACCAAAATCAAACAGTGCAAAAGAAAAAAAATAAAGCGATACAGTTGATAAAGATGTGTGGAGCTGGGGAGGTTGCGGGGAAAACGTTTAAATGTCTTCTTAGATGTGTTCGTCACGAGCCACGCTGACAAGTGCGCAGAATCAGGATCACCACGTGTTCTAAATAACTTCTGTCACGTAATGTCCCACTGTAGCATATTCTAATACGTCACCCCACAAATACCGTATAATCCGCAATTTTAGAACCCTCACCAAACTTTCTCCACTGGCATCGAACTTATACCTATTGCTTGCATTAGTATGCTATAACATAATTTTGTCCATAGTGACATAAATTGGATTCTAACCTTCGGTGATAATCCTGTAATTTTTTAAGAGATACATACGGGGGATTTATGGAGATTTGGAATAAGTTATGTGGACACTACTTGTGTGGGCATAGCAAATTCTGCGTGTAAATTATAATGCGTGAAAGTAATCATGGACACGGGTAATTTTTTTCAACACTCACATGAGTGTGTGGTTACATGGGAACTTCAAAGGTTTTGTCTGCTTATACTGATACAATTTTTTGAATTTTTCTCAATGGTCATTGACAATTGCGTGCTATATATAGACGATACATTAAAAATAATATAAACCTGCGCATTGTGTGTCATTCATTCGGTATCCCAGGAGGATATATATCTGTTCATCGCGATGATTTTAGAATTGATCTCAAGTTTACCCTGAAACGTAATAATAACAGTGTATTTAAATTAGTTGAGATGAGGCATTATAGTAAATTCGATAGCCACTGGTGAGAATACATTAATTTCATGCTCTTTTTCGCGGCCATCTTGTATTTACCTGTAAATGTAAATATAACCACTCCAATTAACCTCTTGAGTTCCAGGCCTATTGTGCTCCCCTGTGCCACGCCACACAGGGCAAACACAGGGAGTTTCAGGGCGACAATCTTCCATGTGAATTATCTTTGTCCACAGGTGATGGGCCCTCACCTGGCTACAAACTGACTTGGGTTGGGGTTAGACTTTACAGGGGTAGTACCCCAAGGCCAGGTCAAGGTCATGTCAAGGTAATTTGAAGGTTAAACCAGATAAAATATTGAATAAAAAAACATTTTTTACAGTTTTTCGTTGCAAATGAGTGTTCCACAAGGCTGCAGTTGACATATTTTGGCTGGGAAGCCTTCCAACACGCATCCTAGGGGGCACAGTAACTATATGTGGCTTGGAGGGGTAATACCCCACTCTTATATCACCCGTACCCTCTTATATCACACCCTCTACCAACACTAAAATCAATGCAAAATATGGTCAATTGGAGTCTTGTGTAACATGGGCTTAAAATCACAAAGCACCCGAGGCACCCACAACTGGGTACTAAAGGTGACATGGGTTGGGGTTGACCTTTGCTGGGGTTCTACTCCAGGGTCATGTCAAGGTCATTTCAAGGTCAACACAGATAAAATATTGAATAAAAACATTTTTTTACAGTTTCCATATGTTTTTGGTTGCAAAGAAGTGTTCTACAAGGCTGCAGTATAACATGGGCTTCAAGTCACAAAACACCTGAGGCACCCACACCTGAGTACTAAAGGTGACATGAGGTCGACTAGATCTGCCAGCCTCTTTCCCCCCTCCAGCCTGATACTCCACAATGGAGGGCTGCTGGAGTACTCACTCAAAGTCAAAGACATGGGTTGGGGTTTCCCTTTACTGGGGTTCTACTCCAGGCTCATGACAAGGTCACCTAAAGGTTATTTCAAGGTCAAACCAACTAAAATATTGAATAAAAACACTTTTCACAATGTCCATGTATTTTCTAGTTATTGTGACCATATTGTTTTTGCCCTTCAGATGACATTTAAATGTAAAAATAACCGTTCCAATGTATTCAGTGTATTCAAAGTAGGCGAAAATGAAGTATTACACAGGATTCTAGGGGCTATTATGTAAAAAAATGAAAATTCAAAATGGCCACGACGGCAACCATCTTGGTTTTGACCTCTAGATGACCTTGAATCGTAAAATACCAATGGAATCAGTGTATTCAAATTAGTCAAAAATGAGGTATTGCATCAGATTCTAGGGATATTCTGTCAAAAGTTAAAAATCCAAGATGGCCAACGGAAGCCATTTTGAATTTATGCAAATAAGCATATCAAGGAGAAAAGTGTGTCACGTGATCGCTGTGTGATCATGTGATCAATGCAGTGAACGTGTGACGCGGAATCCCCGGGAATTTCCCACCCTCTACCCTGAGGCAGACACAAATGAATTAGGGGGCTAACTCGTGCCAAGGGGGGCTATTTGTAAATACTTGACAAATGACGACTCAAGTCGTCATTGCGGCACAGGGGAGCGACAAAAGTATGACGACTTAAGTCGTCATAGTGGCACTCAAGAGGTTAAATAAGAATATCGAGATTCGAATATTCGTGAATGATTTATACTATTACACTTTTAGACTATTATTTCACAATTATAAAGGATCATTAGAAACAATTGTTAATTTCACAGGCGGTTTCTTGGTTTTGACATCTAGGTAACTTTGAAGTGCAAAAAATTTATAAAATTGATAAATCTTTAAGACACTTACATGATCTTGAATTGGACGTTTTCTGATTAACATTCTTGATATACAGGTTAGGCCAATTTTTTTGCTGAGGTATGGGGTATGTGTAATGATACATCTGTCATTGAAAATGTTCACTTAAATGCTTTGAAACGATTTTTGAATGTACCTTTTCTAACACCCAACACACTGGTCTATGTTGATACCGACAGGCACGAATTGTATATAAGAAATACTATCTGCAGCATTAGATATTGGCTGAAAATGCTAAAAATGAATGATTATAGGTATGCAAAGAAGGTATGTTAAATTGGAGTACTGCAAAAAGTTGGACTAATCAAATAAAATATGTTTTATATAATTTAAATCTGAGCGAATATTGGGAAAATCAATTGGTTGAAAACGAAAGACATTTTCTGTACATAGTACAGTGTATATAGGACATTTAAGTTTTACAGGTTTAAAGAAGATTACCTTAAAATAATACGCACTCGGAAACTCAGAAAACTAGTGACATGCTTTCGGTTGGGAATGAGTGATATTTTTGTACATATATAGAAATAGATTTGATAACAACGCACACTCTCCACTCTGCACTGAGTATGAAGAAGATGGGGTGCAATTTATACTACAATGTCCTGTATTTCATGATATACGATTAAAATATTTAAGACCATTTGACAGCCCATCAAACAATCACACTCTTTTACGCTTGCTTAATATCATGCGATGAGCCCGAAATTATTCGAAGTTTGAGCCTTTTTATTCTCCATGAGTTTAAAAGAAAACAGGAATATTTGTATGGTAATATTGTTGAGAAATTATAAAACATGACCATTGTATATCACACACTGTTATAACAATACTGTTGTTAAATGTTTTGAAAGGGCCATTGGCCCATCAAATAAATATTACTACTACTACTACTACTACTACTACTACTACTACTACTACTACTACTAGTAAACATTAACCCACTGGAGCCCTTGGTGTGTTTTCCCTTACTCTGAGCTGGTAGAGAAACAGACGATCCATAGTAGGCCTATATCATGCGCCACGTGAATAATATACCATGAAAACAAACTTTAGTCTGAACACTGACATGAAGATGCCGGAAACTGATTTCTAATTCGTAGGTTTTGATAAGCTAACCCCACTTTGACCAGGCTTGAAAGCTCCTCTAACATACTGTAGGCCTATTGAAATTCAAAGGTGATCTATCACCCCTTATATGGTATGAATAATTATGTCCTTATAAGAGGTGGTTGGCTATCATGTCACCCTCTCAGAGGGTCACATCATAACCAATCACCCCATATAAGGAAACACTTGTGTCCCATCTTGTGGCAACTTTGATTTATTTGTCACAAATTTATTCATACTATATAAGGGGTGATATGTCACCTTTAAAGTAGGTGGGTCGTCATGATGCACACAATGCAATGGTCAACGTCCACAGGAGTGGGGTAGATACATGTATTATGGTTCAGTGAGGCATAATGCTGCTGCTTTAACTTTTCCCGACCTGTTTTTCCACAAAATGCACACGAACCAGAAATACGTAGAGGTCGGGTCAATAAGAGGGAATATCCGTAGTCCAGCATCTGTGGGATAACCTTGTTTTGGTTGATAACGTTTTTTCTCTTATGATTATGCGTGGCTAATAGCCCTACTCCTAGAATAACATCTGAGCGGATTTGGATTTCTCACCTTTCAACGATGGCCGCCATAAAATCACCATTTAAAGTTATCATCTCTTCCTCCATATTTGAGATAGAGACTTGATTTTTCCACAAATGAAAACAAATGACACACCATTTTTAACTTAGCTTAAAATCCGTATAGAGGCTGAAATAATTAATCAAAAGATAAACAATACTTACGCTGAACACGTTCTTTTTTATCCTTACCAAGCACATCTAATTTACACTGGTCAAGCAGGTCAGCTCTGGCGTGGTGGTTGACGCTGTTTGCCTGTCACACCGGAGCTATGGTGGCCTATTCCCCCGCATTGGTATGCAGATTTCAAAGAAAAATTGTGTCCTCCCCACACACTTGGAAATACATGTAATTCAGTATTGCAGGGAGCCTCCGTGACCAACAGTATCGTGTTTGGCATCAAACGGCCAGAGCCCGAACTTTGAATCCCGGATCTGAACGGCTGTGCCATCTGCTAATCCTCAAGACTTTCTCCTATTCCAATTTAGTCATGTGCACAAAGATGTCCTAAGGCCCCATTCACAAACCCACGAATGGCTATAACACCAACAATTTTCTGAAAATATATTTGTCATCAATAAGAACGGAAGTAAACACGTACATACAACCATGCTTTTATGTGCATTGTGAAAATATCGCCACAGAAGGAAACTCGAGGGTGGAACTATGCCCTACTCCTATATTTTGTGTCGCACTACCATTGTGAAGTGTACTAGCATACTCGCTGTTTGTTAATTTAGACACTTGGTAAACCACGCTGGGATGCACAATCTTTATTAAAATAGATTTATATTACTTTTGTCATAGAATTAAATATCATATTTGTAATATGATACTTATTTATAATCATTATGTTACATATGAAGAAATATATTCAAAACTATTAATAGCTACCAAATTTGTATTATGGCCAAGTGATTATTATTTCTTAATCACAACATTTTGAATACATATACCCTCTTTCAATCCACGTGGTGATCGCAGAGACTATAGGAATTGAAACACACTGTGACTCAATAATTATTACACCTCAAACATGAAGTGATAGACATTGTTAAGAATGTTGTCAATCACAAATAATGTAATATGACAGAACGTGGTAAATTGTTTAAATGTTTGCCACTCCAAAGACATATAACTTACCAGCATCACAGTTATTTGTATAGTTCTCACCAATAATTAAACAATTAATGATTTATACAATCGCATCTGCCTGCTCCACATACTCAATTTGTCTGACACAACAATATCAGTCGAATTTCCTAATTATATTTTGATGATATTCTCGGTACTGTATTCTCACTAAATATTTGAAAAAAATATAGCATTATTAAAATACATTAAAATGGTTCTTTATCGGTTATCACGGCACAGATCTCAACAACAGTTCAGTTGTGGTCATGTAATTAGAATTATTGCGACATCGGACAAATAAGGGTTACCATAACATTTTATCCATGATAATGATTTCAAAGGAAGGTATAATTAATATTGTTTTACTGTATTCCTTGATACTAAAAATATGAAATCTCTATCTCAAGTAGTGAAAAAAATATTATAAGTTTAGTGATTTCATGGCGGCCATCTCTTTTTTGTTTTGTTTTAAAAAATCCCTCAAAGATGAGACATTCACACCCGCCTAGATGCCATCATATGTATGCTAGACATGGGTAGTCAAAAGAGCAAAACAATTTGATCAGCCAAAACTAGACCCGTTTATGGCCTTTTTCATGCCAAAGCCAGTGTGACACATTTTCAGGAAGTAAAAATTATAGAGTAATGAATGTTATTAAGCATATAATAAGATACCTTTTGCAAAAACTACCAAACATAAATTACGTTCTTCTGACTTGTAAGCCTTGTACAAGAAAAAATACATCCTAAGCTTAGATGATGTGTTTTTTTAAATTTTAATGATTATCTATGCTACTATACATCACACACAATGCGAGGGTTTCTATTTCAGAAAGTTATCCGCATTTATTTTTTGGTGCTTATTAATTATTTGTTTGGCGCACAAATTGCCACACAAAATGTGTAAGGCTATTTTACAAGACGAAGGTAGGATATAGAAAAATCACAATATGAGTTTAATACTGAGAATATATCATGTTTTATGCGTATACATTCATCACGTTCATGCTGAATCCGTCTATAGATAGCACCTTTTAATATATTTTTAGCATATGCCTAGGCCTACCTCTCTCTGGACATGGCAAGGAGTCCTGCTGATCACTTTCCATGACGAGCAGGAAATATGGAATCAGCAAGACAATCTGTATTCTGATTGCCATTATATAGATGGCTACTGTCTAATCTGTATTTCGATGTGTATCTATCTATCAATACAATTATGTACCGTGTTGTCAAAATAATATTATATGTGATAACAGACACTAATATCACACCCTTTGTATCTTAGGCCGGGGTCACATTGCCGCGCGGCACGATAAGACAAAACCTCCGCGGAAAGTTGGGGATTTTTGTTGAAGTGTGACTCGGGCTGGAATTAAATTTACTCAACAGTCACTAGGATCCACAATACAACAGGAATTGAATGATGCGTAGTCGGTAGACAACGTAGTCGGTCAACGATTAAAACAGCATTGGGTCAATGTATTCCGAGCAGGCGTCATGTCGTCTGAAGCTGCTAATAGTTATGGCGATGTGACGAAGGTTTACAGTGCAATTGTAGTTTGTGATAAGAATGTATGTGTGTGCTTTATAACAAACAGGAAGTTTCATATTGTGCACAAAGAATCTGTTCTAGACTCTTTGGTACTACAGATACGGCTCGGTGCAGACGACAGGGAGAGAAGTAATTTAATTCCATTAACCCTCGTTTATCTTTTAGATTTAGTTGAATCTCTAGATTTGCGTTTCTAATTTGATCTTCAAAACAATATAATTTAAAATCTTTTGTAAACTAAAAGAGTTTTAAAATTTGACTTTCTTTGACATTTGTATCTAATTGAGAAATATATTTTTCACGTTGTATTTTCCATTATTACTATTGTAGAAAAGGTCTTTGTTTGATACTGCAGACCTAGACGGATTAGTTAATTTAAGCAGACGTGAAATCTTGACACATTTACCCTCTGGAGGATGTTTGGGGGTAGCCCCATCCATAGTTTATACTTCACATTTGTTTCGAAATTGCTTGCATTGATTATGACATGTCCACGTTGTGTATTTTATGTAATATATTACTTTGTTGTTATCAGGACATGCTGAACGTGGTTCACAGTTTGGTGAATAAAACATTAGTGTGTTGAATAAACACTGCATTACAATAAAAGTATCTGATCACAGACACTGACCATTTGTTTTAAATAATTGTCCAAGTACAGTGCTACCCTTCATTGGTGTAGCAACCGATATACGGGCGGCTATTAGATGATCCCGTCATTAACACCCATTTAGTTGGTAGAAGAAGGGGGGACGGCTACATAATATGGACATTCTGTGTCTGGAGGGCAGTGTCATCTCATTCATCTCGCCATCTTCAGGAAGTTCTCCTGGACCAGTTTAGCCTATATGTGCACAAAGGTGGTCTAAAACCACATTCAATTCATTTTGAAGGCCTTGTGGAATGGCGATACTCCATTACGGGCACGTAGCACTACAGACTCTGGTAGAATTTAAAACCTTTGTAGTCCCTATTTTGAATCTTGTGATTTATGTGATTTTATAAAAAATGCATTTATGTTTATCTGATTCTCCCTAAATATTTCTCAACATAATATAACTACTATTTGCCACCACGATGTATTATATTAATTCTTGTGATAGCAATTAGTTGTAAAATGTTGTCAACATCGTAGGCGGTCGGCCACATCAGCTTTTACGTATTAATGCTTTTTACAAGCTGCTCAGACATCCACTTCAAATCATTACAGTATATATATGCTCATCTTTAAGACCAGGGTCAATGTCAGTCAAATTTTTGTTTTTCACCCTCCCCCCCCCCCCCAAGCGAAGTTTAAACAATATATTTTTGTCAGAAAGGAACATCATGTTGGTGCCTAACGTGGTTGTTTTCAGCATACCCGACATGGTGGTCTTCCCATAAATATTTGTAGACATTGCATTGAGCATATAATCCAAGATGGTTTACATTACTGGGACAAAGTGGCTGCCACAAAGTACTGTTGTAGCTCAACAACAAATATCCATGGCATATGATGGTATGGTTAAAGACGTATAAGTTATGTTATGGGCACACTGGGATTTACGTTTACTTTAGAATGCACTAGCGATGATTTCTAGGTAAGTTAGCAGCATAATTGCCTTAACAAGTACTCTTGTTGCGTAACTCTCGTAAAGAAATCGCAAACAGCTTTGTCCGACGCCCCATAAAAAGCTCTTTGCAATTGATCCATTGTTAGTTTGTTTGCAAATGGACTGTCACCACGCTGCGACGGACAATCAGTCTCACACCATTCGCACAACACTCTCAGATTTGTCGACGTTTAAATTGTTTTTGCAACCGTTCTCATAAAAGTCGGCGACAGGACTGCGATCGGTTGCGAGCTGTCCCCAGATGATTGGGGACGACAAATTGGCAGTTCACAGCACGTGACCTAGGATTTAGCCAAAGTATGTACTGCGACTCCTCCCAAGCGATCGCAGATAATACGTCTTCTCTCAGACTGCTTTCCGACCAATCTTTTTTTAATCCCCGACCAGTGTGATACAAAACGGCGAGTAATCGCCAACAATGTTTTCCTCAATTTCGACTACTTGATCCCCGACATGTCTCCGACGTGTCACCAATAACTCACAGTTGCCGGCTTCAAATTGCAGGACGGCTAGTGATTAAAATGATAACATTTAAATTGGAAAACATTCGCAACCGATTTTGGTAGCAAACTGGTTGTAACTCACTTGCAATGTCAGTGTGCCTATAGGGTTTAGGGGGCGTCAGGCGAAGCCTAAAAGTCACCATCCTAAACTAATCGCAAAGCCCAATGTGCCCATATCTTTAAGGAGCTATTTCAACTTATGAAGATGACTTGCCGTTTGGGGTGAGGAATTACCAGATTTTTGTGCAGCAATATGTAAATGAGCTGCAAATTATACGTGGTGCTGTCAAAATCAATGCTACTATAAACTAGGGTGTAGCAAAAAAATGCAGTTTAGTTCAAAATAACCCAATTCCATGATTTATATTTTAAATCAGTAACTCAGCTCCTTGTTGATATTATCATGGTTATGATTGTTTTATATCATGGTTGTTCCAATTAAAAAGAATAATTCAAAGACAATGTCAACATTGTTCAAGCCACGCTCGCATGCAATTGAGATGGTGTTTGTGTTTATAGCGACCGGGCATGCTGGGAGTTCAGCCAGAAGTTTCATGCAGTCAGGAAAATAATTTTTTAAAACTCTGGGTCTCAGATCCGGTTCAATCTCCGGTCACTAAGTGTCCCCATCTATATCTCAATTGCAGGCGAGCGTGGTTCAAGCATACAGTTGTGAACAAAGATAAAAAAAATAAGGAAAACTGCTCTGCGACATCTTGGTCTTCGTCAATGTTGATGAACACATGGGTACTATAACAAAGTCAAAGTCATTTTCAGACAGCATGTATAGCTGTGATAATAGGAATGCCTGTATTAAATGAATCAACTTGAAGTATAACAATAGATGGACATGTATGGGACATGCTACCGAAAAACTGTTGAATTATGAAATATTATGACAGTTTATTACACTTTATAGTTTGACTAAGTATTTTTGCTATTCCATCCGCAATTTCAGAGAGCGCCAGGATAGTTCATTGGTAGCGTGGTTGACTTTGAACCTGGGGATACCGATTTCGAATCCCGCTGCAGCCGATGTCGTTCTTTGTTGCACACACATACAGTGAATCTAACTGTTTAAATGCATGGGATGACGACAACTGAAAACACAACCGATTAGCGCTGCATTAAAAGAAGACCAATATATCGAAGCTGACATGTAAACGGTCAATACAACCTTTTTATATTAAGCAATGGACGATAAATTTGCGGAGGGTTATCATTGATCACCGAGAAGCTCATTGCAGCACTGGGCATGGCAGCACTTTCTGGGACTACAGATTACTATTATTTGTTTGATCACTGGATCTAAAAAAACATATCACCACAATTGCTGGAAAATTAACACCAGATAATGACATCAGCATTATAGGGTTTTGCCTCGATATGACTTAAGCGATGGTGGATGCAGTAATATAAAAATAATCAGAATTAACATTACTATATGCGCCACAAGATAATTTTTACATGCATCTGTATGCACCAGCCACGAAGCAATGTCTAATTCAACATATAGTACATTGTGAAAATTTATTCAGGAGGCTGAGAAGGGGATAATTTAAAAATCACTACATACAAGGTTAACTACACATGCAATTATAACCGCTCCGGGCATTTACGACAAAGTCGGAAATGCCTTTTATTCTAATTAATAATACACTGTACATAATATGGGACATACAGATCTATACAAACATACAGACATAATTATTATGTCTGTATGTCTATCTGTATGTCCCATATGCCCCATGACGGGTGTGCTAGAAGTTCCTGAATGCTTACTATTTAATATAAATGTCAATAGTACTTGAAGTTACGGGGATAAATGTTTGTTAGATGAATACGTTTATAGATTTAATCATGAATTTGAATCACGACATGCATGTCTGTTTACTAATAGTCCAAGACTCACGGGGTGGACCTTGATTTTTGGTAATGGAATCCGAATCTGAATGATTATTATTGGTGGTCTATATGGATTCGGTGAGAACCAGACTGCTTAAAATAGAGCTTCACAAAAATAAGGCAAAATTAACCGGGTCTTCTAAATCTGACTTACGCCGTCAGATATTTTGGACGCCATCTTGAATAATGTAACCAAAAACACACAATTATTGGCAAATTAGCATGCCATGAACATAGGAATTTTACTGATACCAAATCATCACCATGAATAATGAATTACTTGAAGGGACTGGCCCAGGCTAAAATCATCGAAAAATCGGTGATTTTATTTTGGCTTCTTAATATGACTATATGATTTAAGCATAGACATAGACTAGAACCGCAACTTTTTTTTATTTTTCTGTTGCGCATTCACCAGTTAGGCTAGATATAGAGACGAAATTCTCGATTTTTTGATGATTTTAGCCTGGTACTGTCCCTTTAACGTTTATAAGCAAAACAACATATTATGCCTAGAATGACACTCTAGTCCTAAATAAAATAAATCTAAAAGTGTAATATAAAAACATGGACATACATTAAACATACATAGAATACTAGCATGAGAAATTATGTGCATTCTTCTGCAGGGCATACATACATTTTTGTCACGTCTGTTTTAATTACGAAAAATGGCCGGTCCCGCCCGTGTGTTGACATCTACCTGTACTTAAAAAAGAACCAAATGATGGGTGATGATTAGCAGAATTTTTCACGTAGTCATACTTAGACCCAGAAATAGGTATTTTGCACTTACAGTAAAAACATGGAAAATAAATTACCTGCATAATAGTGCATTGAAAGGGGAGACCGTTCCTAGGAAACATGAGACCTCGGCCTAATGTTTGTATAATGTTGGCCCTCTGTCAGCGACGGTGGCCCAACATTAATCCAATATTATATGAAATTACTGAAGCTGGAAGTCACTGACACGAGAGTCACTCGACAGACGCGTCTTTACTTGTTCAGTTAGACTTCAACACAATAGCAAATGCTTCCAGGACATCATCGTTGATACTATGATCAAAATCCAGGTTTTTAGAGGCAGTTTACAGTGTTGTGAAATAAATTACCCAGAGATATACTGAGGTTGCGTATTACTTCCGTCATATGATAAAATATGCAATATAAAGTCAAATAATTACATTACAATATCACACTGGAAATATACATATACATGTATAATACCTTAACTTTACCTGTTCCCTCTCCGAAAGAACAGATATATAATACACAAATACATAATATGACTGTGTCAATGTATACTTATATACATTGGCACAGTCTACATGCCAAAGGAAGAATCGTAGCTCTTCGTCAAGTATAACTTGACAGACAGACATTTTATAGACGTCCATAAGTCTGCATATAGACCTAAATGTCCTTTGAACAGTCAAAGTAATAGCCTACACTTCTAAATAAATGAAGGCATAATAGGCAATGGTAATTATATATATATCACACTTAATTGACGACGTATGTAGAATGTAGCAATCACTGATGTTGGTATTTATGTATATACATCTAATATAAGCGTCAAGGTCGCATATCACAGAGCTGTATGTTACCGTGGAGTAATGGGTTTAATTGGCAGGATATACAGATGACGATGGGGGTTGTGAAGGTCTGGCATAAAATTCTCTGCTTTCGAAGTTGTCTGATTCTGATTCTGGTTCTGGTGCTGGTTCTGATGCTGGTGCTACTCTCCTGTTTAAACATACATGCTGGATTCAAGTACGCTTAAAACAATCAGAATATTTAGCGTTTTGGGACTATTCTTGACAAAAAGTATATACTTATTTATATTATATATTATATCACATATTTGCAGATGTGAAAGGGATCCTCGATCCTGTGTACAGTTTATGCCGTTACTTTTGCGTATTTCCTATAAATTGGACCTAAAGAAAAAACCTAGTCCGTATGCCTACCTCCAGTACAGGATAATGCTCGAGCCCTAATATAGACAAAAATATGTATGTGGTCCTATAGGGGTGGAGCCCTTCCAGTGCAGCTTCGGAGATAGCTCTGCTGGGGAGTGGGGTCAGAAGCAACATAGGGTATCAGCGCAGGCATTAACCTTATACGTAGTTGCATTATCCTGTCCCATTCCTCTCTTCATGCCAAGAGACTCGTGCATTAGTTCGAATGTCGAAGTTAAATGATAATAAATGCAAGTCTAACACCACACCAATGTGACCACATGATCATACGAAAAGAACTGCCGCAAATCATCTTTAAATTATAAGTGATATATTAAAACTACATTGACTTACGCTCGTTTCTTTGTATGCCAGATAAGCAAAAGTAGTATGACAATAATAATGAGAAGAATTGCAACCACAAGCCATATCCACCATGGAGAGGATTCACTCACTTCTTCCTCCTCCGTTGGATCAGTAGTAATGTCATAAACTGAAATATTACCGTATTGCATTAATATAAGCAAAAAATAAGTATACTTAAGATATTAAATAGGAAAGGTTTAATATTGTATTTATATTAACATTGTTATGGTGTAGCCTACATAGATATGTCAATTACAAAGTGTTTTGTATATACCTTTTAGTGATATATCAGGGAGCACAGTAGAAACAATATATATATTATATAACTTAGCTTGATTGTAATTTTTGTATATAATTTAGCTTGGCACCGTTTACCGGATTCATATTGCAGCACGGATAAATAAATATTGGTTGCACGTACAGCTCAGTTTAATGCAGTGACCATTTTTAATAAAAGGTGCAAGAGGTATTTGAGTGATAATATTTAACCCTTATCCTGCTAAGTACATGTATTTAATTTTCAACCACTTGAGGTTGTGTCTCGCTACCGCGATCCACAACCTCAAGTGGTTGATAATTACTCATATTCGTTTAATTTGAGACCAAATATGTTCAATTATTGATGTTTATTTCCAATAACAGTGGTTTAATCGGCTAAAAAAA
This sequence comes from Flabesymbios commensalis, assembly GCA_964017125.1. NCBI lineage: Eukaryota > Metazoa > Annelida > Polychaeta > Terebellida > Flabelligeridae > Flabesymbios > Flabesymbios commensalis. Next base: position 47,637,689 of record OZ024907.1, on the reverse strand, counting down.
CCCGGATTAAAACGACTATTATCGCGATCAGCAGGCAAAGGGTTAACTCTACAAAGCCAGTATACGGACACGATGTTAGAGTGTGTTTAATACTTAGTGTTGCCTGTGCCGGTTGTTGTACAGTGGCGGTGATGTTTTCCACACAGCGGTACGTGATCACCTCGTGATCCGTGGTTTCCGTCCCCACTTCTCCAGGAGGTTGGCAGGTCTTCAGGAGCATGGACACTGAACAGTATTTCTGACCCTCACATTCACTCTGGAAGAAGTTAAACTCAGTCATTGACAAGAACAAGCTATACTATTTTGCATAGCCGCATTATGTTATTTTACATGCATTATGCTCAGCCCGTGCTGTTAATATTTCTGATCTTGTTTTTCCAGTTTTAATAAAAATAAATTTGACAAAACATTGTTATTTATCTTTTTATGTTTAAATTTTAGGAAAGATAAATATGTGGTGTAGGTAGTAAGCGAAGAACGAGCTGTTTATTCCCCGCCAGATTGACTTCTCCCAAATTTGGCTCCCCAATACTGGCCTCCCCCAATATTACTAAAACAGCGAATTTACAGCTTTTGTTTTATACATGCTTAATTTCATTTAATTAAACAAATCTAGAATGTCGAAATATATATTTACTATAAATTTGACCATTTTATGTAGTTCATAAAATCATTCAAATATGGAAGGGTATTGTTCAATCCATAAAGATCAAATATGTCATAATCCTGAAAGTTATACTATAGGTCTAGATTTGTTGGCGCGATTATACAGATGTATATAGGCCTACCTACTGGTAGCTCAACGTAGTTTCAACGCCAATTCGGTCAATGACGTTGATTGAGCGTAGAAACAACGTCAAGTGCCAGATGAGACTGTTTACATAACAACAATAATTGTGGATTACCATGATCCCGAGAACGTGGTTAGCGTCACTGGTAATAGGCGCACCGCAGACAGGGGGTACGCCGAAGGTACAACTCTCCTCGTCCAAGCCAAAATAAGTCTTAGCGGCATCCCACCGTATGTTTATATAGGATTCCTCCGACTCCGGACATCTTAGCAGCAAGGGGGCGTAATATACCGGATCCCAACACGCACATGCCGCTTTGTCTGGAGGTTCTGTCAACAATTAAATTATGCATTATGAACAGATGAAGTGGATAATTATTATTCACCACACTAAGGCCAATAGACAAACAGACAGACAGACAGACAGAGTTAAGTTTATTCATCATTTACAATATGAACAGTCAAACCCCGATGGATCACTCGGTTCAGCTGTGACTCGAGGTACTCGAGGAACCGTCGTGTTTGTGCATATATGTGCTTCAAACTGTTGAATGGCAAATGACTTCAATGTTCTTTAGTAGTGCAGAGTACCAGATGTGACTCTGCATACTACATGCCTGGCATGAAGTGTGCAGTGCCATCTTTGGTACTGTGCTCTAAATATAAAGAACCCTAAGTGATTTGAAGACAGCATAATCCAGACTTCTTGCTCATTCTGTCGTTATATTGCCACATTGTGCAAAAAGCGAGGTGAATCAATATACAACAAATTATTACAAAATACAATACAAAATCAACAAATTCACAAAAATAACAAGAGACATGCACATATTAGGATTAGTATAGCAGCAGTCATGTTTGTCACCTGTAGAATATATTATGGAGTGACAATACTAGTCACTGCGGTTTGCCGCCAAATAGGTCAAAATACAAAAAATCCGTAATTGCCTACTTGGTAAGTAAACAGGTGTCGTTCCCTGGTGCTTGATAACAGAATAGTGTAATAATAATATATGCATAGTAATCGTTAAAAAATGTTTAAAGAAACCACAAAAAATCTCACAAAACACCGCAAATGACAACAACTGTCACCTGTTAAATTGCCAAATGCAACCTCCTTCGCTATGTGATGAAATAATAAATAAATTGAATACAGTTAAAACATCACAGATGAACTGCATGATTTTGGTGAAGAATAAAAATCATGCATAACCTGTGAAAAATTAAATAACATGACGTTAGAAGTTTATGACTCACGAAGAGCAAAAGCATCACACAATCCAATTATTTCAGATTTAATCCCTTATTACAAAAGATTACATAGGGAGAACAATTGGAAGGTACAAACATAAAAAACTCGCCAATTAACTATTTTTAAAACAATCTATAAAAACAGCGTGTGTATATTCTATTTAGATGAAGTGTTATTGGGGATATCGCGTATTGTTATAATGTATCATGACCTATCATGTTATAGCTCACATATAATAGAGGCAGCGGTATTATTTCTTATGAATAGGTTATTGTGAAAAAAAAACCAAACTATTTTCAGGAAAGTCGAGCATTTTATATAGGAGGTTAGTATATGGAGTATTCTTAGTTATATAACACTGAAGGCCATTTTCTCAAATTTATATAGCGTTTATATTGATAATTTTACATTTAAAAATGCAGCTTAAATGAGAAAGAATAAGAGGTGCGTTATAGATTTTTTTGTGTAAAAGGATCCGTTCAAGTTTATTTATTGCACCAACATCGTTTACATTTTCGTTATATATGTTATAAGGTTATCGATTTGAAAGTTGGGAACATACACTCTTCTGGAGTTATTATAAAATAACATAAACATGATTGACGTACGTATTAATGGGCGGTGATCGGCATTAGGCCAACTATTATTTTTATTCACTTCAAGTTAATGTCTATTAGATAAAAACCCTGTAATGACAATAATAGCATAATAAATTATCTTATCTAGTCAAAAATATGACAAAATAGCTTTGTTGCGAATTGAAAATATGCAAATATGACAGTGTGTAGACTAGAGTTCAACTTTTCTATACCGGCGAAATTAAAACAAACTGCAGTGGTGCTAGAGTGGTGGCTGGTATAATATTAACTCTTTCATGCCTGAATTCACCATGGTCACCTTCATCGACTACAAGCCGCGAATTGATGTCGCAATTCTTGACTTGTAGTGAATGAAGATGACTTGAAGTGGGTGGCAAGTGAAAAAAAGATATTGTTATTATTAAGAGTTCCAAGAAAATTTTCGTTCTAAATTCCCTAGGTTTTAGGAAATGAAATCATTCTTCAGAGATGCAAAATTAGGGTTTGATGCATCTTTAGGGTTTAAAGGGTTAAACACTGTCGTCTGTCACGCGGAAGCTTGCTAGTTTCTCCGCTCTGGTTTACATATATATTATTCGTTCGCTCGTTCGTTCGTTCGTTCGTGTATTCATTCATCTCATTGATGCATTACTTCATTGTTTCATTGATTGATTCATTCATTTATACATTACAAATGTATTTTTATCTCGTTATAGTATAAGACGTTATAACGACTTATAAGTTGTTGAATCGACTTGAGTTAAATCGTTATAACGACTTATAAGTCGTTAAATCGACTTAGTGACCATTTATAAAACATAAATCGACTAAAGCTAAGTCGATATAACGACTTATAAGACGTTAAATCGACTTAGTATAAGTCGTTATAGCGACTTATAATTCATTATATCGCGTATTATAGGTCGCTATAGTGACATGTAATTTGTTAAATCGACTTAGTATATGTCGTTATAACGACTTATAAGTCGTTAAATCGACTTAGCCTGAGTCCTTATAACGACTTATAAGTCGTTAAATCGACTTACTATAAGTCGCTATGTCGACTTATAAGTCGTAATAACGACTTAGCATAAGTCGATTTAACGACTTGTGCTAAGTCGCTTTAACGACTTATAAGTCGTTAAAGCAACTTAGCATAAGTTGATTTAAGGACTTATAAGTCGTTAAAGCAACTTAGCATAAGTTGATTTAAGGACTTATAAGTCATTATAACGACTGATGCTAAGTCAATTACTAAGTCGATTTAACGACGTTTAAGTCGTCGTAACGACGTATGCTAAGTCGATTTAACGACTTATAATAAGTCGATTTAACGACTTATAAGTCTTAGTATAAGTTGATTTAACGACTTATACGTCGTTAAAACGAAATAAAAATATTTTTGTCATGTCTTTTCAACGCTTCCGTACTAAGCTGAATCCACCAATTGAGTTATTAACTATGTAATAAAATAGTATTTAGGTAAGGTTTTAAAACTACCGAGACTCACATCATCAAGTAATAGCCTAAATCCTAAAAAAAGGGCGCACGTCCTTTATATTACCATGATCACTTGCTCGTAATGATAAGGTTATTAATCCTTACATCGCTGAAATATTTTTGTGTAAACCATGGAAGCGAAATATTTTTTTCAATTTGAAATCATCACAAACGTCTTAGTTAGCCATTTGAATACTTATGTTATGGGTCTACGGCTAATATAAATTTATAATTATTTCGGTGCGGGGACCCGGGCTGAAAGGTTATTAAACTTGTATGCTCACGCCGTGTAAATGATTAAAGCAGAACACAATTTAAAATTAAGCATACCTCTCTGTGGGCAGGACTGCTGCTTAGTTTCCATGAAAAACATTACACATTCAATTAGTAAGATGATATGAATTCTGGTTGCCATTTTAGATGACTGCTGTTCAATCCGTTCTGCCACTCATAGCCTGATATGTATGCATGATGTTGTTAGAATTATATCATATGCACACGCTGATAACAGACACTGATTGCCCCCTTCATATCTTAACCCTTTAACCGCCGGTGCCGCATATATTCAGGTTTTCATTTTTCATTAGCACATTAAAGGCTACATTTTAAATATGGTAAAGATAAAATGTTGACCCCCATTTAGTCAAATCTGAATAATTTTCACTCACTTGAAGTTGTGGATCGCGTCAGCGAGACACCACTTCAAGTGGGTGAAAATTCAAATTGAATAATCTGTCGGTTAAAGGGTTAAAGTCTTAGGTGCTATCAGAGTTTGTGATAGGAAGCAACGTGTATGTAGGCTATAATAATATACAGGAAGTTTCAAACAACTGCACCAAATCAATGATTACGTCTTTGTCAACAAGTAGAGCTGATAAGGTTCGGTAGACCACAGCGAAATAAGCATGCGGTGTAATTGGGTGACCTCTCATCTGTCGTTAGTCATTCTGTCAATTCTGCAGATAATATTATTGATGTGGCAAAATTTTAAATATTGATCATGACCTTTAATCATGTTAACTGATATAGTGTATACACCTACACCTATGATGTCTCATGAACATATCCTTTGATCAAAACCTATTCTAAAGTACATTTTCGTCCCCACACTAAACAGTCTGGTACTGCACGAAAACCGTGAAATCGAGGAAAAACGCGATTCTATTTCAGAAGTACTCACCACGTTGCTCAGGTGGACTGTTCACAACAGATAAAATGTGTATAGCCCATAGTTTTATTTAAAATAAGGTCACAGTTTTTTTTATTAATTGGTTCTAAAGAATTTTTATTCAAGATTCATAGCAGGCGATCGACAAAAAAATAATAAAAAAAAACGTTTTTATTTTATTTTGTAACGATAAACTTAACAACAAAACCTTTTTTTAAGTATCTACTTATTTTATTTTTAAAATGTGCATATTTTATATTATAATTTTAATTGATGTAAGTTCATATCGATAAAAAGCGGGTCGGTGGTATAATAATATAAAAAAAACGAAATTTCCATTTAATTTTTTCATTGATTTTCCATTAATATCGCGACTTGGCGGTCTTGAGAACCAATTAATCAACGAACTGTCGCCTAAATAATAAGGAACCCCTTTAACGAATGCACAATAATCTATTGATTTTTTAAATTAAATAAACTGATTCTGCAAAGATTTATGACATAGAGTTTACACTTGTTTGCTAAATTTATTTTTATGCTTTGAATCATATAAACCCACAGGAAATCTGGACTCCAATGTAGGCCTATATATAAAGACAGCTCTTATGACGTCCATATGTCTTAACGGTTTAGTCGTGTAAGTTTATGGATATTTTTGTCGCTACTGTTATCAAACCATGTATGACATTACCAGTGATTACGGAAGACCTGCTAAATCAACTGATTTTTACACTGTCATATGACAAATAAGTTTATGTATCGTCTACATTGTGAGAGTGAACACATCTTAACTAGATATAATTCCAGAACATAGCATTATTTAAGCATGTATTTACGAGGTTAATGTGATGCAAGATACAAAGCGACAGGACGGGTTCCTCCATTGCTTGCATATTGTTCACTCCTCAGGCATGTATTGACAATATAGCTACATGTTTATATCATTTCTTCAAGGGGGTGTCACACTACAACGTATGAAAGGAACGTATGATAGTAGCGTTTGAAAGTTATTTAAGTGTCATACGCACTACAAAAACCTTGAAAAATACAGAATTGTTGACGCACTTGCCGTAATAAACTTATGGGTAAATGAAATGAATCGGGCTTTAGGCCACCTTTGTGCACATATAGGCTAAACTGGGCCAGGAGAACCTCCTGAGGATGGTGAGATGATTGAGATGACACTGTCCTCCAGACACAGGATTCGAAATTCGAGCCCTGGCGGTCTGATGCCGAGCACGCTACCTCTCGGTCACGGAGGCTCCCCACAATACTAACTTTCACACGTGGATGGGGAAGAAACAATTTTGTTTCTTTCAAACCGCCGAGACCGGGAACCGAACCCCGGACTCTGGCGTGAAAGGCAGCGGTGCTAACCACTACCCTAGGGCCCCCGCCCAACTTATGGGTAGTTTATTACCAGAGTTTAACATGCCAATGCTAGAAAATATCAACCAATGACTAGCGTATGGCCTGCATATGGACATTCTATATAGCTAACGTATTTGTAGCGTATTTGTAGTGCGCTCAGCCCGCATGTCTAGCGTTCCAATATCAATTGCAAGAGATCTTCCAAATGGCGCTATAGAGTGGTGGACGTGGCGCATTGACAGAACGCCTGACTGTATCGAAAGTCATCTATAGGCGTCCCAGGTCCGAGTTCCGTTGATCCTATACTTGGGTCATAAGAGAAATAGACCATCTATTGCTGACCGACCATATATGGTGTTGGATTGAATACAGCAGACGGGCCGCAACGGAAAAAGACGATGCTCAACTCGACTTTAAATCGCACTTGACCGACTTTACCTATACTGTATTCGTCTTCATTACCACTTTTGCCGCATATGGGAAGATTTTTCATTGTTACTATAGTCGAGGAGCTTAATAAGTCCCGTGGGAATTTTTGTATGATTCTAAGCCATCCACCCAGATGTCTCAAGGGCATCCCAAGTAGCAATAAAAAACATGTTGGCAGTCTGAAATATGCGGGGGGGGGGGGATGGGGAGTATAATAAGAAAGCGATAACATTTTGCTTGGCTGACTTTGGGAATGAGCATTAAAAAAATATCCATTGGATATTTTTGACACATTTTTGCAACAGTAATGCTATCATATGATACAAGACATAAAATACAACTATTGCAGTGGTTATTACCTTGTTATTTTTTTAACACTAGTGATAAATGAAATATTGTGCGGGACAAAATTGTGGAGCATATATAGTCTGGGAGCCAAGTTTCAATAGACTGCTAGTTTTTTTGGTTTGCTTGACACAAAAAGTAGTAGAGGTGTTAGAGAAATATCTCCAGAACATTGTTAGGGGAGGTGTAGAAGTCTCCAGAGGCAGCAAAGAACTTCAAATGAGGGATGTTGTAGGGTACCCTTGAGCCCAAAAGACTACATTCTTAACCTCAGGTGAAAAAAAAATCCAAACCACAATTAACAATTTTTAAATCACTGTTTATCCTATTGATCTTTCATTAAAGATAAGATGGCAAATTATTAGAGTTTTGATTTTTTTCACACAACGTAATTCAACCCTTAGAGCGCCGAAAGTCAATATTTAAAAAAACCCTAACATAATTCGTAGAATGTAATTTTGCCGTTTCTTGTACATTTGTATGAATATGATAATGCTGATGTCTGTTGACTTCATTTTGGTACATCATCGGTCATCTGGTACCACTATATAAAATTAGAATAATCCCACATTGTTGTATGAATGAATTATGAGGTCAAAAGAGTGGATCGGGTACTCTCACTAGTTACATTTTTGTACCCCTTTTCATAACATAATCGTCATTGTTATAGTTATAAACAATTGTAATACCACCCAGGCCACATTTTGTTCTTGGAATATATTCAGGATGAAACGTATGTGAAGTTTAGATTTTTTTGTTAAGCGTAAACCCACTCTTAGAGCGCTGAAAGTCAATATAAAAAAAGAAACTTAACACAGTTAGTAGTATGTAACGTTTCCGTTTCCAATACATTTGTATGCTTATGAGCATTCTAATGTGTGCTAACATCAGTTGATGCATCTGTCATCTGGTACCACTATATCAAATTATAAAAAAATACTTTGCATGTTGCATGAAGGACTTATTGGGTCCAAAGTCCGGATGAGGTAATCTCACCGGTTACATTTTTTCGGCCCCTTGTAGTAACAAAATCCTATTTTTATAGTTATAAATAGCTTTAATACCAATGTTGTCACATTTTGTCATTTAATACATTCAGGACGAAACATATCTGAAGTTAAGATATTTTTGACGATATAAATCTAACCTTAGAGGTTATAAGCTGCTGGGGTATTACAATATTTTCTCTGTTCACCAAGACGTAAAATCTCCGTTCCATGTGTAGTTGTACGGATATGCGCATTGTATCTTGTGTTTGTTGGATTTGCGCAGCATACATTTGATATACCTATGTGTCTGAAAATGGGAAACCATGACCTAGCTGTCACCTTGAGGGTGTATGAAGTCAAAAGTCAGGATGGGGTACTCTCCTAACTACGTTAAATATGTATCAGTATAGCATAGGACTTAGCCTTCAAGAGATCAGTGGGTAACCTGAAAAGGAAATGGGGGTGTAGGCTAATCCAGTACCTTTTCCTCCATGTATAGGTACATTATACCTCTTCTGATATAAATATGTTTTACTGGTGTATGCCTTATACCCATTATGATGTCATCAGACCTAACCTTGTTTTTATTTTTTTTTATCAGTATGTGGCATTAGTCTCTTGTAAATATGATGTCTGGGAACAATAGTTGCTTTACCAAACCACTCTGTGCAAATAAATGTTGCTTTAGAAAGTGTATCACGGGAAAGGTCTTGACACTTTAACATTAGGAAAAGTCAGTGATTGTTGTCCCTAGCTATGTGCTGTTGGTGGGGAAGGACTTCTCAAATTTAACAGACTTTCTAAGCTGATAGCTCACTGGATGTTTCCATTATATGTTCACAGTATCATATATTTTTGTAAATGCTAGCAAGTACATATATATGTATAATTAGAAAAACAATATATAAATATCTCATAAAATCTAATTTGCTGGTATGATCAAATTTTATCCTGTACTATTTTAGTATGAATATATATTTTTTAAAGTCACAAAACATTATCCGAAATATCACCAAACACTTCAAATTATCAGTTTTTTGGCTTGTGAGTTGTAGATAATTATTTATAAGTCTGTAATTATTTATTTATCATTTAGTATTCCAAGACACAGATAGCAATGCAGTAAAATGACAATACCAAAGACCACATAAACTCATTTTGATGTGTTTGTTATGAACAGGTTATATAATAACTTTACATCTAGCCTTCCCTTTGCAGGCACATTACCTGATTACCCCTCTATGTGTCTTATATCCATTGCCAGCATGTCATCATATTGTATTGACCTCAACGAGCCACATAATGTCCATTCAAACCGAGGAATCTAGAGTCTTTGTTCAAACCTATCAGTAGGACAGATCTGCATATGTTACAATTGACACCCCTTTTAATAAAATAACTGAAATATTGCTAGCAATCTAAGTATATCTGCATGTGGTCCCACACAATCCACAAGACATTACTGACAAAGACAAATTTGTATGCCACCTGACGGTGAATAATGTCTTTAAAACACGTTCGACCAGTGCTTGAGCTGTGTTAATTTTTGTGAAATATCGAATTTCAGCACTCCAAGGGTGTGTTTAAAAAAAATCAAAACTTCACGTATGTTTTGTCCTGAATGTCTTCAATGACTAAATATGGGAAGAGTGGTATCAAAGGTGTTTATAACTATAAAAAATAGGTTTATGTTATTATATTGGGTCGAAAAAATGTTACTTGTAAGAGTACCCCAACCGTTCTTTTGACCTTATAAGTCCTTCATGCAACAAGGTAGGATTTTCAAACTTGATATGATGAAACCAGATGACCGATATACCAAATGAAGTCAACAGACATTAGCATAATCATAATCATACACATGTAGAGCAAACGGGAAAGTTACATTCTACGAACTTAATGATTTTTTTTCGAAATACTGACTTTCAGCGCTCTAAGGGTGGGTTCATGTTTTCTGAAAAAAATCAAAACTTCACCTATGCTTCGTCCTGAATATATTCAATGACAACATGTGGTATAACTGTTTCCAAAAATGTGTAAAAATATCCTCTGGATGTTTTTAATGCTCTATCCCAAAGTCAGCTAAGTAAAATGTTATAAAGTTCTTATATACCTCACCACCCCCCCCCCCCACACACACACATATTTCAGACTGCCAACATGTTTTTTTTTGTTCGTTGGGATGTCTTTAAGACGTTTGAATGGGTGGCTTAGCATCATATAAAAATTCGCACGGGAGCTTATTTCGGTTGACATGGTCTCTGACTACTAAATAAAAGTGTGCTTATATTTTTATTAGTGATCAAAAGTGGCACTTAAAATTACCAAGTGATCTCGATTGGAGCGAGGGTAGCAACGCGAGACTTTGTGAGACAGGTAATAAAATCAGGTAATATGATTTGACTATTATAGGTAGTTGTGTCATTTTCTTGGCGCTTCGCGCACATATTTTCATGTTTATTAACGTGTTCTTTCCATTCCTTTGGAATGGAAAGGACCATTTTGTATCCCGGCGTACACGTTATTTGGGCATTGTTGTTTTGCTGTTGGTCCAGCGTCTGTAGCGCTGGCCCGGCAGGGAGACGGCATCTGTCCAAGGTCTCTTGTATTCGCTGGCCTGCCACGCCTGAGTGGCTCGTTAATCCTGAGCTGCCTCGGGTCGATGGCCCGGTGCCGGTGCAGCTTTGGTAATGCTGGCCGTTTCTGTACCGGCGCTGGGCTGTCGTCCCGTCTGAGCTAGAGTTTCATAGGTCAGATATTGACCAGGTGGGGTATTTTCATCTTCCCACACAAGGCTCGCTTCTCCCGAGGTCGTAGACCGAGGCCTTGCTGAATCAGTGTAAAAACCATCTATTGGAGTGGGGACTTTCAAGAAAGATTTTTTCTGTTTGACCCAAGTTTGACCTCTGGCATGAGTGCTGCTTTAATGCAGGGCCACTGTCTACGACGCCGGCCCTGCATTAAGCAGGGTCGATGGCCCGGTGCCGGTGCAGCTTTGGTAATGCTGGCCGTTTCTGTACCGGCGCTGGGCTGTCGTCCCGTCTGAACTAGAGTTTCATAGGTCAGATATTTACCAGGTGGGGTATTTGCATCTTCCCACACAAGGCTCGCTTCTCCCGAGGTCGTAGACCGAGGCCTTGCTGAATCAGTGTAAAAACCATCTATTGGAGTGGGGACTTTCAAGAAAGATTTTTTCTGTTTGACCTAAGTTTGACCTCTGGCATGAGTGCTGCTTTAATGCAGGGCCACTGTCTACGACGCCGGCCCTGCATTAAGCAGCACATGTCTGGTGGCAGCCAATTTCACAGGAAGTATCACAGACAGCTCCCACCACATCTCACCAGACACGAGACGTTACATGCGGCAGGGTTGGATTAATGTTGAGCCAATGTCGCAAACAGTGGGCCAACATTAGGTTGGCATTTGGTTGAAAAATTAATGAATATTCAATATCTAAATCATTCTCCCTACCCCAATAGGTGGATGATAACACTGATTCAGCAAGGCTCGGTCTGCGACCTCGAGAGCAGCGGGCCTGACTGTCAGGAAGATGGGTATTTGAGCTATTTAAGCTGCTGGAGGTTCTCATTTCATCGCCTATTTTTATAACTGCTTCCCACCTCCCTCCCAGAATAAAGTGTTTTATGATGAATAAGTTTTAGTGGACAATGTAACCTAATATCATGTTTCATGTTTTTAGCATAAATGCTTTTATATAAAGGTGTCGCGCTGCGCGCGCAATGACTGATGCATATAGTTAATAAAAAGCTTCCTTTTTCCCACATTATTAATGTGTTGGTTGTCTTTTTAAAACTTTTCTGAGCATGCACATTTCCAGACAAATTCTCCTCACATAGCTCTTGGCAAAGATTCATGCAAAATATCTCGCCATGAATTACAGTAGTATTTTACCTAAATTCCAATAAGTCACAAATCAACTCAAGAATTGTGGTGATGTAATTTAATGTATTTATTATATATAAGTAAGATGGTGTTAGATTGGCCATATCTCATCAGCTTGAGTTCAGAGTAGCGATATATAGATGTGGCATCAATGCCACTTTGATACTTGATTCACGGCTCTGGAGCTCGCTTTGCACGCCCAGAGCTGTTGTTTACTCGGCTAAGAAATATCACAGTTTCCCCTCGCAATGTGACTAGGCGATCACGTTAATGGCGGCCTCGTCGAGTTAAAGTTGATACCAGTGCATCGGCGTTAATTTTGCGAAGGGCAACGCGATGCGCGCTCCTTCATCAATGGCGCTATGAATACGCTAGCTGTAAGATACACTTTTATGTAAGGATAAGTTCACGAATGACCAGCGCAATTAGCCCACGAGTAACGTACATCTAGCATTTCGTTAACGTGGTAAGCGCCTGCATATAAACGTTTGCTTAATGTATAAAAAATACGCAGACATGTTTCGAACATGTTTAGACATAATTTTGGGTATGCTTAGCGTACCCCTAGTGCTTATCAACGTACACCAGCGTATGGGTGATGTTTTACATAAGGTGACAAACGCTAGTATGACGAAATCAGGGAGCCATTTAGCACACCCATATACATTATAATGTTCGCAGGACGATGTGCGTAAGGAACGCATTAGATGGGCGCTATGTGCATGCTCAGTGCTGGCATTTTTTAGGTATTTTCTAGATGTAATTGCTTAGTCACATATAGTCCACACACTGCCTGTGAAAATGCATGATTATTTTTTACTAGAGCGTTGGTCATGCGTCAGCACTCATTACAGGTTCCTCGAGCATGCTGCACTAACGCTACGCATATTTTTGTGCGCACTGCTAGCGCTGAAAGAAGTTGTCCATGGTTGAAATATTGAACGCATGAAAATGCATCATTGTACACGCCAGAAGACCGCCAAAAACACGTAGGGCTTCCTAGAGCAATGTCATATCAATGACATATACGTTTGCTTTGTGTCACATGGCTGCACGTTGAGCACGCCCGGCAGTTGCGCGCTGGTCTCGCTCTCCAGCAACAGGCTGTGACTGTTATTTTTGCAGATTGACCCTTGGACGCTGAAGAAAAACAACATTAATCCGGCGTTCATCCGGCGTTCATCCGGCGTTCATCCGGCCTTCTCACCAACGAATTTTGACGCACACCCAGCCAATCACTACGCATTCATTTTTAGTGCGTTGGATGTGCGTGATTGTTTGTGTGACTGGGCCTTTTGGTTCAAAACAAGTCACGGGAGAGAAACGCTCATATTTTTGGACATGCAGTAAATGTAAGCAGATGTTTACGCACGAAATAAATGAATAACGTTTACCCGCGTTATGATCAACGAAATTTTATGCACGCCCTGCGAATCACAACGCACAGACCAAAATCGTTCATTTTTAGTGCGCTGGATGAGCGTGATTGTATGTGTGACTGCGCCTTTAGGTTCAAAACAAGTCACATGAAAAAAAACTTCCCAAAACCACTTGATGACGTCATAATGGACATGCACGTACTCGCGCATGACATATATCAGTCAAACATTGATAACATTACATGTTCTAACTGCTTACAAATGATATATATATTAACAAGACCCATTCCATGCAGTAACAATGGATAGATTATTAGCTACAAGTACATGTTTTTTCTCAGTTTAACATGTAGGGTCGAGATAGACCATCTGAGGTAGACCTAAACGTGACAGATAGAAAATGTGTTGATGTCCCATTGCCAACAAAACGATATATAAGGAGTCCTTTGACATGGTTAAGCCTGACTGCGCGAACAGTGATCAGTGGTTATGTATCGCTCCCCCATCTGTGAACACTATTATAGGCCAAATGTATTAGGTTTCGTATGTGAACAAATTCATAACAAGCTGAAAATTCTAAGAAATGTTCAGAAAACGATCTCCTACAACATACTAGAAGTCCCCAAGAATTCACCTTTGGCCTTTTGATTCAAGATGGCGTCCAAAATGGCCGCCGATTTCACATTTTGTCATACCTTGGGTTTAAATCATCATAGCATTGTCATCAATGAGTCTACATATAAGTTTTTGGGGACGGAGCATTCGATTTCAACAATATTTTAACACTAAAATGATATTGTTAGTGTTTTTTTTATATATACATATGAACTTATATTTTCGATGACATATGTGCTTGCAAGGTCTCAATTAGCAGAATCATAAACGTAGGAACAAGTGTAATACCTCTTTTTCGTGTAATTTTGACTGAAATATCCATTTGTTGTATTACTTTCATGATTTAATGTCAACTTCAATGTCAAAAGGTCAATTTCGGTGTCAGATAATAAAAAATATGACTGGAAGATCCATTTATGGTATTATGTTTGTGATTTAAGGTGACGTTCAAGGTCAAAAGGTCAATTCCAAGGTCAAATTTCTAAAAATATTATTTTCAATAAATAAAAATAGCAGCAAGTGTAATACTTATTTTTTTATGTGATTTAGAACAGAGAATCCATTTGTGGTGATTGCTTTGGTGATTCCAAGGACATCTTAAATATCAAAAATTAAATTCCAAGAGCAAAATTTAGGAAGTATGACTTTTGATGATAAAAGGTCATCCTAAATGTCGAGTCGTAAATTTTAACCAATGTTATATCTAGTTTTAATTTGATTTTTATTAGAAAATCAATGCCTCCCATCCACTTTAATGTTTTTTAATGTCGCCCATTAACTCACCCAATCTCTCTTTAACGCATCTGCATCACTCTTTTCCGCTTCCTCGTCGCCATTTAGTGCCTCTCCACCACTTTTAAAACACTCAGTCGAGCTTGAACGCTTATTGGTCGTCAATTAACAGCTCCACATTGCCAGTTAACGTCTCTTCACTGCTTTTTAGCGCCTCTCCATTTGTTATTCCTTGTAATCCCATATTAACCCTTTAAGCCCTCACGATGCAATAAAGCATCATTTAACACCCCTCAAAACAGACTTAATTTTCCTACAACTAGAATTTTAGAACGAGAATTTCCATGAAACTGGTTTACCAATACGTGGTTATTTTCTTTAATTTTTAAATCACATCAAATCATCTTCATCTACCACAAGTCGAGGATTGCGACAGCAATTCCCGGCTTGTTGTGGATGAAGATGACTATGGTAAATTCGGGCTTGAAAGGGTTAAAAACGACACTTAAAAAAAAATCAATGTTTTTCACCTTGAGCAATACAAGTATAGCAAAACAAAAAGCATCAGAAACCTACCGCAATTAGATTATCTAGTCAAAATCACACTTTAACGAGGTATTATGCGTGCTCCATTTTTTTGGCATATACATTTATATGTTCTTCACCTCCTCCCTGAAAATTTAAAGGCAGGGGTGGGGGGTAAAGCAAGAGTTGAGCATATAATGGGTTCCTTTTAATGTCAGTGTATATTCGACCTTGTGACATTTATGATCTAAAATATATCTTTTTGAAAAGGGCATACAGTTCTTTTATAAAATAACATTAAATCAATTTCCTACAATAGGGACCAATACTCCTTTTTTGGTGACGAGTCAAAAATATTCTTTTCAAATTACATTAATAAATGTCAGAATAACTGCTGTATATCCAACAACTTTGTACAAGTTTTACCTACATCACTATATAAACACATGTAGTTTTTAGTGTGGTTATAACTCGGACATCAGGACATTTTACCACACTTGATACTTTTGAGAAGACATAAACAACAGTTATTCACTATTACATTATTGATATCAATTTCCTTCTTTTAGGGTCATTGGCGGCCATCTTGGATTTACCACCTTTCGTTAGTCAGATTTGGATAGAATTTTTTTCTGCTATCAAGTACATCCCATAGATGACAAAACCACTGGAAAATTTGGTTGGAGTGGTTGTTTGCATAAATCGATAGATGTTGTTATTGATTTTGTTTATTGTAAACGATTAGTAACTCTTTATCTAATTAATTTAATGTTAAAATCGAATTCCTCGCCCCCAAAATATGTTTAGACTCTTTATTTACATGTCTATGATGATTTAAACCCGATATATGACAAATAGTGAAATTGGCGGTCATCTTGGACGCCATCTTGAATTTCTCAAAAGGCTCAGGGTTGATTCATGGGGACTTTTAGCCTATGCTGTAGGGGACAGTTTTCTGAACATTTTCAGCTTGTTATGAATTTGTTCCAGCTTTCACTCATATATACCCTAATACTCTTGGCCTACCGTGTCTGTGGGCGGGGAAAGCCACTACCCCAGCAAAAACGAGGCTTTGAGGCAATGTTGTTTTAATGTTGGGCCGACGTCGAAGACGGCGGGCCAACATTAAAACAAAATTGGGTCAACACCTCGTGTTTGCTGGGACACCAGGCCCGGTTTCCTCAATGAACTAAAGTTAATTGTTGTCTTAAAATCCAGAATCAACCAGTCAGAGATCTTATTAACAGTGTGTTATGTTTTGTCTTAAATATCGGTGACGCCGGCCCCAGAACTGACTCGCACTGATTAGATAGGAGCCTGTGTAATGTACCAGGTGTCAACGAGGTTAATCATTCAGTCATTCCCCTTCAACTGATCTCTGACACTTTTTCTCGTTTAAAAAACACATATCATGGACACATGCAAGCGTTATCATCATCAGCTACGATTGGTCACAGTTATGTGTACTTCGGATATATTAGGTCTCAGGGTCGGCCATCTTTATTACACCACATCGACACATCGCACGTACTTTAAGCCTAATAAATTATAGTCTCCATCGATGGAGTACAGTTTTCAAAATAAATTGTTGTAGCCCCCCCCCCCCCCCCGTAAACGAGTCACTTAAAAGTTAATTAACTAACAATTAGCTAAGATACAGGTGACTCAGCTGTACGGTATTCATGCTATGATTTAAATAACACATCCACGTTTGCATATATCGTCCCCTTGGATACAAAAAGGTGTATCTGCCACCTTGTGGCAGTTACACCCTTTTGTATCTAAAGGGGCGAATTATGATATGCTGGGGTCGATGTATATATCATTTGGTTCTGTTTGCACGAGGGTGGGGAACCACTTTGTTTGTTTTGTCTTATCAAATGAAGTCTACTGTAATTCCTTCCTGTATAATTATACTTCCTGATGCGGTACATAAGTGAAGTAAATAAGAAATATTTAAATTATCGCAATCAGGATTGTATCTCGGATTGTATATTTGACATCATGTGATCTAAGTAACTCCAATTCAGTACATATGCGAGTTGACAACTCTATAAAAGGATTGGATTTTTGCTGAGCCGTTACCATAGTTAATGTAGCATTTTAATCGATAATTTAATAATTATACCTTATATAAAGGGGTAGCTGTTTTTTCTTCATAAATTGTTATTATTGTATTTTATGAACAATTTTTACGACTTATACCTGTTCTACATACCCAGCAAACACAAAACATTTGTAAAACATTATGCAACGTCGGGCCAACGTCTTCGACACGTTGGTCCAACATTGTACAAATGTTATACAAATGTTTTGTGTTTGCTGGGTATGCATGTAAGTCTACTTGTAACGAACAACCCATTTAATAAGCATCACACCGGCAATTCAGCAAGTCCAAATATTGAATGTTGTATTTTCTATGTGAGCAGTTAAATACAAAATGCATTATTACATCAATTCTATAACATAGTATAGCCTACCTTAACAATTAAAATACCACGACATACATAAATAATAACATAAACTGCAACCCAAACTTGAGAAATATATATTCGTTATTGTTAATGTAATCTACCGGGTATTTATATACGGATAAAGTCATTAAACATGCAAACAAATAAGTTCAAGTTTCTCATCCATATAACAAATGTTATACAAGTTTTGTGTCTGCTGGAAAGTAAGAATATATTTGAATGCTAAAAGTGTCAAAAGGCCTACTTCACAGATTGTGCATATGGCCAAAACAGTCCAAGCAAATGACAAATGATACATACGTTTGATTAAAAAAAACACAATATTTTCTTTTTTTTCTTTAATATTTACTTATCTAAGATCACATGATAAATTACTATTTTGCTGACAAAATAAAAATATGCACTCCAAAGAGTAATAGATTTAAAGCAAACCCCCATAGGAATTGTGTATTCATGGGCGGCGGCCCAACATATTTTTCCAAGCCTTGTGTCTAATGGGTGGCCCCAGGGGGTAGCCCAATATGTTGTGCTGTTGAACACTCGATCATCGATTCACTCGAAGTTCTCCAATCATCGATTATTATATATCGATCGACGTTCGACATCTTAAGATAGGCCTATCAATAATGCATTTTTTATCAGGCCATATTGTTATGATATTTCTTCTGTATACTGGTCTGACCGTGATTTGTGTCGGGCAATGTGAAAATCATAATGAACAAAATTACCAGAATAATATTAAAATATACTGTGTCCGACTAAAAGAAAAAATGGGCTCAACCATGATCATGATGATGTGTTGATACAAAATATTAACTGTACAAAATACTTATTGAGACAGCGTTAACGTTTTCAGTACTAAGCGAGTTGAATGATTTCGAACAATAATTTTTTTCAACAAAAAAATACTAACTGATATTTATCAAAATGTATAGATGCACTGCCGTACAAAGCCAAATAGCAGTAACATTAATAGTAACAGTAATAGTCTGGCTTTGCATTCGAGGGCGGATCTCGTGTAAAGCATCCAATGTAAATAATAACAGGTCTAGTTTTTAAACGTAGAGTTGTTTTGAACGTCAGGCTCATATAAGTGAAATATGTCCATATGTATATGTCCATATATCATCACTTTTTACATTATGATTAGCATTTACAAAAAATACCTTTTAAACTTTTTTCAATCATGAAGTTTTGTATCGCGTGAGTAAAGTCGGAATTTTTAAGCGTTGTATTTAAAGGGTGAACGTGCATTGCTGCTTAGTACAATGGAATTGTTACACGTGGTATGCACACAAAACAAACATTTATCTGTACATTCAAGTAGGAAAAAACTACATAGCAAAGGGTTTCGTTAATTAAATAAGCACATCAAATGTGTCATTTTGAAAATTGTTAGCCCAAGTATTATGTATGTCCTCTCTTGAATAAAGCAAACAACACAATGATAAGTGAATCTCTAAGTGATGTTCCACCCTTAAATGATTGAGTATATTTATGCAGATAAATCAAATAAATTTTAAAAGATTCGGGGTCTCACCCTGGCCGGAATAGATAATGGTGAAACATACCACTTAAGTAGTGGATATTTTCTTTAACACATTGATTGTTCACAATATCACAGAACTGTTGCTTTGACGAGTAAAAAACCTCTTCGGCGTCGCAATGTGTAAGTTTATACAAGTAATAATTACACCATTTATACAAAACATAAAGAGGCGTAATAGGAATAGGCCTGCTATACTGTCATTAAGTTAACAAAATATGGCATGTGGTTCAGAAGTTCTTTTGCCAGCAAGACCGATGCACCAGTCTGTTAAAATATCAATCTATTTCAATTATTAGCATCTACTTAGTAAATGCTAATTATTTATATATTTAGATATTTACGCAGAATGTTGTAGCGTTCCTCGGCTTCGATCGGGTGACAGTTTGATAGTTGGAGAGTTGACATTTAGAGCAGGCGACTCCATGAGGAGACCAGATGACAAAGGCTCTCAGTTTACCACTAGGCCTCGCTTGTCGCCTCTTCTTCAGTCCGTTCACTCAGATCTCCCACCGAACCCCCAGAAATGACATCCGGATCAGTGGACGCCTTGGAATCCAGATCATCCAGATCCATGGGTTCAACTTGATTTTTTGCCGGGGTCTGTTTTTTCCTGTGAAAAATAAACATTTAGCTGTAGGCCTACCTTGTCACTAACCCGGAACAAAACCGTTGATGTGGTACACTCCCAGCAGACACAAGACGTTGACTTAATGCTGGTTTAACGTTGGTCCACCGTCCACGACGGTGGACCAACATTGATTTAACGTCTTGCGTCTGCTACACTAGTAGAAAATAACCCTTTCATCGCCAATGACGACAATAGTCGTTTTTAGTCGATTTAACCGATTAGATCACTGTTAGTGGGAATGAAATGAGTGTTTAAACATTAACATTTACAAATGTTTGGTCTTAAATTAAACAACTATGAGTAAAAAACTACGAGTAGTTTATTTTGTCAAAAATGAGTTCGGCAAACCATTTTGGCTATAGCACTAAAATTCAAAAGTGAAAAATGAAGCTCCCATGGAACTTTAAAAATAGTTTTCGTAGGTAACTAGGTAGGTAGCTATATACATGTATTTATTGACGACGGGAAGTCTATGTGAACTTATGCGTCATTAAAATGAGCAGTACATTATATTATATAGTGCATAATTGGATGAAATAGAAAATGGTGTGAATATATGTACAAGTATTAAACGCTTTAAAAGAATTATAAGAAATATACATGTTAGATGCCGTTTTGACTACTCAAATGTAAGTACAACTGTGTCGCCATACATTTCGATGACACGCGTGTACAGTTTATGGCGGCTCCGAACACAACTAGAAAAGCGGCGAGAAAACTTTGAGGTGCACTCCCTTATAGTTTCAGAGTGATGCTAAAAATGGTTTTACCCGCAGACAAAGTTTAATGCCATGGTGAGTTGTGTTTTAATAATGATAGGCATACTTGAAAAAAGTATTAGCTTCATTTTCCAATATAAAAATAAAGTGCAATGAATTCGAAGATAATTACATGTTGTGCAAAACATACACGTATATATAAGATAATTCCTCAGTTTGTTACTAAACCAGGAAAATTTTAAATAAATAGACCCAACACTTACATTTTAGTGGCCAAGTAGATCAGGGCAACCAGGAGCACTAATAATAGCACAGCAGCCACGAGCATGGCAATACCAGTAGCGCAGTACACTGTGATCAAATATACAGTTAGTGTTACTTAACACATTGAAAATACTGAAGAATCATCGAGACTGCCTGGCAGATGCAAAAATAGCAATAGATTTTCATGTCGACCTTCATCATATAAACCCCTTTATGACTTTAGGGAAGTGGCAGATCATATACTATTATTATTATGTTAATTATATTACATATGATCAGATTATTAGTAGCTATGATTCATCATGATAATCAAGTAGGCTATGATCATGATAATAACAGGTTATAAGGTATGATATTATGCAAATAAAAAACTATGTTTGTACGTGTTGTAATACAATTCCTAACCTATTTAGAAATGACTATTATGATGAATCTCACGACCATGTGTCGTAGAATTAAAATCACCACTGACTGATGAGTAACGAATGATAGATTTTGCAGCGTGGTCCACGCATGCAATCACATGTTTTTGACAATTTTTTTTTATATCAAGCAGAATATATATAATTTACTGTAATAATGACCAAATATGGAATTTTTTTTATAA
Organism: Flabesymbios commensalis; assembly: GCA_964017125.1. NCBI lineage: Eukaryota > Metazoa > Annelida > Polychaeta > Terebellida > Flabelligeridae > Flabesymbios > Flabesymbios commensalis. The sequence goes on along the minus strand of OZ024907.1, from coordinate 47,615,872 downwards.
TATAACGTCTAAAATTATTTATAATAATTAGGTTTGGGGCATGGCTAAATGTATGTTTTGATTGTAAAAACAACTGATAATCCAGTGTTGATCTTCAAATTAGGACAAGAATAAGACGTGTTCAATTATGCGCACGAATAATAAGTGGTATAATCAACCAACCTACCATCACACCCTGTGCTGCTAAAATTGTCTCCACTCCGAAAGTGTTCTAAAACAAACATCAATATAGAACAGTTTAACAATTGAATGTCTTGTGTTGTTGGGTAGGGGGTGTCACACAATGATATAACTTTGGAATATACATGGCAGAAAATGTGAATATGTATTTAGGTCCTAAACAGTACAATTAATACAGAGAAGCGCAACGTCTGTAAATGACATTGGAATATATATGGCAAAATAGCATATTACACTTGCAGGTGTGACACAAGGACATTGTGTTATTTTAAACAATCACCTATTAACACTGATGGTACTATACTGATTTTAAGTCCATATATATCTGACTTGATATAATGTATTTTGAGAATGCTTAACGCACAAGCTAGAATCAAATGCAAAAATAAATTTGGTCTACTTTGTTGTAGAAATTCTATATGTGATTACCTGGGATGCATAGTAAATTCAAGATATCAGTAAATGTATATATACACATTTGCTCAAATGCATTTATTTTACTTTTTATAATTATCTTCAGAAGTATGGCTGCATGATACATGGATGATGTTTTTAGATACCACGAATTGCATATCATAAATAAGTTAACAGGTTAGTTAAAAAAAAATGTTATTTTTAATAGCGTTGTGCCGCGTCCCACTCAATATTTGAATAACCTATGCTTGTGAGACCCAGGTATGGTATTCTACCCCATAATTTAAATAATAATTACACAAGAAATAATACATAAGTAGTAGTCGATGTTTATTAAATATATCCATATAATTATATTCATAACATTGTGTGAAATTCTTTAATCGCGGTTGCTACATGTATGTTATTTGATAAGCTGCTTCATACATTTATACAAAAAATACATAGACTTTTATGCATAAACACACATATGTTTTGTAATACCATATGTTCAATTTTTATTTTCCCCATAACATTCAAACGACACATTTATAAAGATGTCATCCACACACTTACCCGAGGCGGTCATTTTCTGTATTATGCCTTCACAGTATCCGAGTATTTGACACAATATATCTCATTACATAATGAATTACTATGCCACTGTTCGCCCAACAAAATACCCTGCAACGTATTACCATAATTATAAATGTGCTATATATCATCATCAACAACAGATTGATAAAAAAACAATTTGTTGTAGATTATAATATTATCAGGAAGTATCTTACTAGAGGAGGGTGCGACTACCAGGATGTGCGCACGACACACGAGCAAAATAGGATACCCCAGCAAACACGGGCCATCGATACATTGTTGGGCCAATGTTGGGCCAGCGTCGTAGACGATGGACCAGCATTGGCCCAACATTGTGTCGATGTATCGTGTTTGCTTGGACGGGTCCTGGATAATCTAATCGCCACAATACGTGGTACTTGTTATCTAATTATTTAGTGTTAACAGATCATTTTCAAACATGACATTGATTGTGTAATATTAAATAATATTAGATAACTGACTATTCCTCATTTTGCAATTATCCTTCCGACACATAATAAGTTATAATTGCACCGTATTATCGGTTGATAAATCGCTAGCAGGGTTGCAGCAGAACTATGTAACTGATCTAACCATATTAGCTCGAGAAAGTGTAACTCATATTAACAGATCATAATTATCGTACTGCCATATTATATCGTTTTCCCTAAGGCTAACATAATCTATTTCAAATGTTCGATACAATACACAAGGGATATCGATACCTTTGATACATTTGATGTGCTTAAACGAGCATAAAAACAATTTTAATAATTAAAATTACTCATTCTCAACATATTGTGTTTTTACCTTCACAATTTTAGTCATAATTTTACCCTGAATAAATATACTTAATATTTGTTTTGATGTGCGCCAAAAAGTTTGTATAATCATGTTATTATATCAATGACGTTTAACTACAACAAAATACATAGTACTCTATAGTATAGGTAGCCCAGGCCCCCTAATGGCGGCCGTCCCGATTTCTGGTCAATTAGGAACTCAATCGGGGTTTGAATCTTTAATGAGGACTTTCAGTAAAAAATACGCTTCTTCTACGTTTTTGATCCTCATGAACTGAGAATAACGTTCAATATTTAGAAGATGGTATTCTCAAAGCGCAAGAGACCCGATTTTGTTGAGCCCTGTAGTATAATCCGTTATACTAGAGACATTGGTAGAAGATGCCCAGCTAAAATGAACTATATGTTGTCATTTGTATGGGGCTATTTCACCCTTAAACCGCTGAAATATTTGCATACAAACCAAGAAACCAAAGGTTTTTTCAATTTGAAATCATCCTAAATGTCTTAGTTAGCTCTTTCCGCTTCATATGAATACCTATGATATGGGTCTGTGGCTATAAGACGGATTTTACTCTTACAGTGCGGGGATTGACTATACACGTCAGAATCTGACATCTACAGACGTCAGATTCTGACGTCTAAAGTCGATCCCCGTGCTGTAAGGCTACTATGCTCACGTCGGTTACAGAATGATTTGACCAGATGGGGAGATGAGGTAGAATTATTCACGTATATTCTGCAGCCCTAGACATACGAATAAATTAAATATACATAAATAAATTGCTTTTAACTTTCCAAATCCATCTAACTCACTAAATTAAATGAAATGAATGAGGCTTGGGCCACCTTTGTGCACATATAGGCTAAACTGGGCCAGGAGAACCTCCTGAGGATGCTGAGATGAATGAGATGACACTGCCCTCCAGACACATGATTCGAAATTCAAAACCCGGCGGTCTGAGGCCGAGCTCACTACTGCTCGGTCACGGAGGTTCCCCACCATATTGAATCATCACGTGTGAGTGGGGAAGAAACATTTTGTTCCTTTAAAACTTGAAAGCCATATTGGGGTTGGAACCCGCGATCTCCGACTTTCCAAGCCGGCAGCATTAACCACTGCACGACATGATGGACTGCTAATTATTCAGAAACAGATGGGAGACAGTAGTTCTCATGAGAAAGTGCAGTCTTGAAGGTGAGGAGGGATGGTGTACAGACTATACATGTATGTTCTGGTAACGCATTCCACTGACTAACTGTTTTGGAAAAAAACTTTTTTGGTATGAGTTTGTATTACATTGGAAGGGTAAGTAGGCCAGTGAGTTTGATCTTGTGTTTGTCTGATGGAAGCTTATATACAGGCTGGATGATACTGTCACAAGGTGATGGTTTATTTTATCACGTTTATATAGTATGGAACGCCATTCCTGCCTTTTATGAATGGTTTATTTTCGCTTGAAGGTCTTGGCAGATGGCTGGGATCAGGTGTGTGTTGGCTGGGAGGGTTTGTCTAATGGCTCGGTGCACACACCTCATGGCTGGGAGGGTTAATCTCATGGCTCGGAGCACACACCTAATGGATGGTAGGGCTCGTCTAATGGCTCGGTGCACACACCCAATGGCTGGGAGGGTTCGTCTAATGGCTCGGTGCACACACCTCATGGATGGGAGGGATCGTCTAATGGCTCAGTGCACATACCTCATGGCTGGGAGGGTTCGTCTAATGGCTCGGTGCACACACCTCATGGCTGGGAGGGTTCGTCTAATGGCTCGGTGCACACACCTCATGGCTGGGAGGGTTCGTCTAATGGCTCGGTGCACACACCTCATGGATGAGAGGGCTCGTCTAATGGCTCGGTGCACACGCCTCGTGGCTGGGAGGGTTCATCTCATGGATCGGTGCACACACCCAATGGCTGGGAGGGTTTGTCTAATGGCTCGGTGCACACACCTCATGGCTGGGAGGGTTCATCTCATGGTTTGGAGCACACACCTCATGGCTGGGAGGGTTCGTCTAATGGATCGGTGCACACACCTCATGGCTGGGAGAGTTTGTCCAATGGCTCGGTGCACACACCTCATGGCTGGGAGGGTTCGTCTAATGGCTCGGTGCACACACCTCATGGCTGGGAGGGTTCGTCTAATGGCTCGGTGCACACACCTCATGGATGGGAGGGTTCGTCTAATGGCTCGGTGCACACACCTCATGGATGAGAGGGCTCGTCTAATGGCTCGGTGCACACGCCTCGTGGCTGGGAGGGTTCATCTCATGGCTCGGTGCACACACCCAATGGCTGGGAGGGTTTGTCTAATGGCTCGGTGCACACACCTCATGGCTGGGAGGGTTCATCTCATGGCTCGGTGCACACACCTCATGGCTGGGAGGGTTCGTCTAATGGCTCGGTGCACACACCTCATGGCTGGGAGAGTTCGTCCAATGGCTCGGTGCACACACCCAATGGCCGGGAGGGTTCGTCTAATGGCTCGGTGCACACACCTAATGGCTGGGAGAGTTCGTCCAATGGCTCGGTGCACACACCTCATGGCCGGGAGAGTTTGTCTGATGGCTCGGTGCACACACCTAATGGCTGGGCGGTTTCGTCTCGTGGCTGGGCGTGTAGATGCGATGGCTGGGAGCTCTCACATAAACGCTGGGCTCGGCCTCAGTGGGGGGGGGGGGGGTGTTTGCACTCGCTGTGTTCAGTGTATAAGGATTAGGTGTATTTTAGCCAATTTCTTTTCTATATAGGCTATATTCAAAAAAAATTATCTGTTATAAAAGGTGTTTTTTGGCCAAAACGGTAGGCTTATCGGCTTTGTGTACTCGACGCGGACGCACACGCACACGCAGACTCAGACGCAGACTCAAACGCATAAATCTGGGCTTTGTGTACTTGATACAGAATGTTGATTATTTGCTGGGCCAGTGTCGTAAATGGTGGGACAAGTTTAAAACAACATTGTGGTGGGGATAGCATCGGACCCTGCGAAAGTAGGATGTGGGTCATCATATCATGTATGGCAAGGCGGTCAGGCCTAGGCCTAATATAACAAATGACTCTCGTTGTTTGAATACAATGTAGGCTATCTTTGACGGAGAGGACGGGAGGATTTCTCACATCTGTAATTTTCGAAGCAGACCTTCCTGTTGGTTCTATTTTCATTTTGACCAAATTTTGTTTTAAGTTGGGCCACCGTCTACGGCACTCGACCAACATTAAAGCAACAAACATATGCAAGCATGAGTTTACTTTATTTTGATTCAGTATTATGCCAGCATCGCATCGCAGACGGTGGACCAACATCGAGTCAGCATAGGATGAATGTCTTGAGTCAGCTGGGATTCGAGACAAGACAGCAGCATCGTCTATCTAGAAAGAGATCATGTCTTAGCACGACACATTGAACCAATGTTAACTGAACACTGGGCCACCGTCTACAGCGCTGACCGCTATCTTGGCCCGAGCTACCCCTCAGTCAAACAAACCCGACCCGCTGACAGATCGCTTGCAGATCACCCTCTGTGGACTTGTCATGCAGATATTCTTTCTAACATAGTGTCATGCGTGATACTCTTTAAAACATGGTGTTCTGCTTTCTAATAAGATGTCAACAAGCGGATAATATGACGGCCATTAATTCACAATCTACAATATCCAACAAAGTATATTGAGACATAATGAAAAATCAATGGAAAAAATAAGTAAAATTTCGTCTTTTTTAATTTTCTTAAATCGCCGACCCTATATCAACTGATAATTATATATATTGGAATATTAATGAAAGTTATGCGTATTTCAAGTGAAATAAGACTACACTTCAAAAAGTGTTTTTTTGTATAAGTTACAAAATATAATCAAAAAGTTTTATTTTTTCGGACCCCCTGCTCTGAATCTTGAAAATAAATTCTTAAGAATCAATTTATAAAAAAAACTGTGGCCTAAAGATGTTAGATCTACATCACAGGGATTTTCATACTTAACACTAACACTGGAACAACTAAACCAAATATTTATTATATTGACGCTCCATTAATTTCACATTATATGCCAATTCTCATCAGGTTCTGTAGATCCGGAAATATTCGCAAGGTTTTATTTTTCGCGAATTTCGCGAAAATTATAATTATGAATGCTATACTTATCATCGAAATCGAACATTTGAGAATTCTAGACTTTGTAAAAAGTCCCCAAATCACAAATTCGCGAAAATCTAAACACGCGAAAATTACCAGATCTACAGTATATGGTTAATTTGCCGTCTGCCGAATACATACGTCTGCCGAATACATACATGTCTCGTCTGCCGTCTGCGTCTGCCGAATACACAAAGCCGATCGAGTTTGAGTTTCTATTTCCTTTATCATGTTAATCACTTTAACTTTAGTGTACATTATTAGAGTGATCTATAGCCGACATTTAGCATGCTTAGGCCTAGACCTAGGCCTATATATTTTGATATTGGCTGCCATCTAAGGCAGTGTGGCAATAGGTGTTCTAATTTGGGGAGACATTTTTTCTCAGAATTTCGGAGCTTAATTTTCAGCAATGGCCACGAAAAATAAAAATAAATGCTTGAGGGTGAACAAATTGCACCCGGTGGTTTTACAATCTAGACATATCAATTATACCTCTGGAGCAAAAAAAAACATAGTGCCTAATACTTCTCGAATTGCAAGGTTAAGCTAAATATGGTGGCCTGGCAAACCGACAGAGGAGCTTTATCATTGTTATCGGAACGTGCGAACTTCGAGCATGGGAACGTTCGTCTGCGTCTGAGTGTGCGTCTGCGTCGAGTACACAAAGCCGATTTTTTGGGCCCACCAGTGCCAGAGACTGAGGGGATACCCTTAAACAAGTTCCGAAGTTCCCAAGTTCCGGGAACTTCAAGTTCCCAATTTTCAAGTTCCGAGAACTTCAAGTTTCGAAATCCAGAAAAAAAAGTTAACAAAAAATTGTTTTTTCCTATTTCAACAAAAAAACATTTTAGATACTGCCTTTTGCCTTTTCACGCATTATAGTATTGCCAAGCTGCGCGCATGAATGGAATTAAATGTGGTTTTCTAGACTAGGCCACCTTTCTGCATATGGGCCTATGTCAGAGGAGGGTTCGAACCAGCGATCTTTGATTTCCAGGCTTTAACCACTGCACCGGAGACCGCGCACACTCATTTTTATGTTCATATGACGAATTAGACCTCTAAGTGTAGGGCCGACGTTGACCCAAAGTTGATTTAAGGTTTGCCCAACGTCTGTGACCTTACATCAGCATTAATCCAACATAGGGTCAATGTCTGTTTGATGGGAAGATTTACATCTGGTATTAGCAGCCATCCACAGAAGTGTTGATCTGAGTAGGCCCAGTTGTTTTTCAAGTTCAAAGACTATTATATCATCGATCATGCCGCTATAGCAAAATATGTAATGATATATAGACCTACAAATCACACCTCTCAGATGACAATGAGGGAAGCCATGTAGTCTTAACGTTGGTCCTTAAAATATCATCGACACTATTTTTACTGTTATTAGGTACTGACACATGTCATAGGCCTACTTTTCTCACGGGTTGTTGTTTGTTGTTCTATCGTCTGCGACCACCACTCGAACATAATTAGGCCTATATCTGGGAAAATATCATAGGCTTATTGTAATAGGGCCTACTCTTCATTTTAGATTTTGTATAATAAATTTGCTGCTCTATTGTAAATTTTATTTCATACCTGTAGGCCTATATATTTAATTTCACATCGTGAACTGTTTGGAAAGATTGCCTATAAACAAAATATAAATATGTGAAAAACTAACTTTAGTCTACAGCACTTAAAACTAATAATGAGTACCAAACTGTTTTTCCGACCAAAAGGGATTTTTGCAAAAATCGTTTTAGATCTAATACATTTTTTCAATTATTTTGGAATTTCGGAACTTGAAGTTCCCGGGACTTAAAAACTCGGAACTTGAAGTTCCCAGAACTTGGGAACTTCGGAACTTGGGAACTTGTTTAAGGATACCCCGAGACTGAGTGGTTACATAGGCTACTATGCAGTCTGTGGTGCACGAGATGTTAATACAGTGGTTAGGCCTAATACCAGTCCCAGCAAACACGTTGGACCAGCGTCGGAGATGGTGGGCCAACATTAAACCAGCATTGGCGAATTTATCTTGTTTGATGAGATTAGCCATGTAATGAATACAAGACTATTCAGGCGGTTGCATGACACGACAAACAGGAGACATGGACTCAATGTTGGGCCAGCGTCGCAGGCGTTTGCTCTATAAGCCTATATATCGTGATTACTGGGATCCATAACCTTGACACGAGCCATAAAAAAACCCCTGCTTTCTGCTGGTGTAGCTCTATAGAACATGTCACCGAGGGTTGATCGAGCGTCGATTTAACGTTGGTTCACCGTCTACGCTGGCCCAGCACTCAACCAACATTAACCCTATTTGTTAGGATATACACATTCCACACTATAACTACCTAATACATGTGTCACATATAAAAAAATAGGGCTTGTGCAGTGGCGGATCCAGCATAGGGCGTACGCAACCCCCCCCCCCCTTATTGGTGAAACTATGGCATTTTTATGCATTTTTTTTAATAAAGTGAAGCTAACACCCCTTTTTTCAGCCAAAATGTGGCTTACGCCCCCTCCTCTTGCACATTTTGGATCCGCCACTGCTTGTGTGATTTATGGGATAGGCCCCCCTATACAGCTGCTGGAATCATGACAACAGATGCACCGTGACCTGGCGACTCGCATTGTTGTTGAAGGAAGACTCAGTTTAGGGGAACAGGTTCCCACAAAATACAATACAATAACTCAACATTGGTTTAACGTTGGCATATTGCCTACGACGTTGGCCCAACATCCGGTCAACGGTATATATAGTAGTAGTAAATCATTGCTTTACGTCACTTTTCGGCACAAAAGGTCCTTTAAGTGACATTATAATACGATAAAAACGTTGTAGTCAATTGATGAGATGAATGATGTACAGATGATGATGTGAGGATGGGGGTGATAGGGCATGGTGGGTTATTGGTCAACGTTATACGAGTGTTACAATTTCCACATGGATAAAGTGTCCGATCTTAACCGTTCAGCCTATACAGCCTGACGTGGGTACATATTTTAAAAAGTGTAGAAAGATAGGCCTACGTGAAATAGTTATAAAATGTGTAAAAGTGATAATTTTATGTTACAGAAAGTGAATATTGACGTGAACTCTTTATAAACTCGAAGACGGGGAGTTAATATAAAAACTGACACTTGTTGTTATTGATATTAATATAGGACTACAGTTTTGACCAAACACACACCTTTTTTGGAAATTGGTAAAAAACAATCCTTTAAATTATTGAACATAGCCTAGCCTATTCATAAAAAATGGCTAAAATACACCTACTTTATATCAATCCTGAATACACTGAACACAGTGAGTGCAAATCCCTATCCTCCCACTACCACCCACCCCTCCCCCCCCCCCACTGAGGCCGAGCCCAGCGTTTATGTGAGAGCTCCCAGCCATCGCATCTACACGCCCAGCCACGAGACGAAACCGCCCAGCCATTAGGCGTGTGCACCGAGCCATCAGACTAACCCTCCCAGCCATTAGGTGTGTGCACCGAGCCATTGGACGAACTCTCCCAGCCATTAGGTGTGTGCACCGAGCCATTAGACGAACCCTCCCAGCCATGAGGTGTGTGCACCGAGCCATTGGACGAACTCTCCCAGCCATGAGGTGTGTGCACCGAGCCATTGGACGAACCCTCCCAGCCATGAGGTGTGTGCACCGAGCCATTAGACAAACCCTCCCAGCCATGAGGTGTGTGCACCGAGCCATTGGACGAACTCTCCCAGCCATGAGGTGTGTGCACCGAGCCATTAGACGAACCCTCCCAGCCATGAGGTGTGTGCACCGAGCCATTAGACGAACCCACCCAGCCATGAGGTGTGTGCACCGAGCCATTAGACGAACCCTCCCAGCCATGAGGTGTGTGCACCGAGCCATTGGACGAACTCTCCCAGCCATGAGGTGTGTGCACCGAGCCATTAGACGAACCCTCCCAGCCATGAGGTGTGTGCACCGATCCATTAGACGAAACCTCCCAGCCATGAGGTGTGTGCACCGAGCCATTAGACGAACCCTCCCAGCCATGAGGTGTGTGCACCGAGCCATTAGACGAACCCTCCCAGCCATGAGGTATGTGCACCGAGCCATTAGACGAACCCTCCCATCCATGAGGTGTGTGCACCGAGCCATTAGACGAACCCTCCCAGCCATGAGGTGTGTGCACCGAGCCATTAGACGAACCCTCCCAGCCATGAGGTGTGTGCACCGAGCCATTAGACGAACCCTCCCAGCCATGAGGTATGTGCACCGAGCCATTAGACGAACCCTCCCATCCATGAGGTGTGTGCACCGAGCCATTAGACGAACCCTCCCAGCCATGAGGTATGTGCACCGAGCCATTAGACGAACCCTCCCATCCATGAGGTGTGTGCACCGAGCCATTAGACGAGCCCTCCCAGCCATTGGGTGTGTGCACCAAGCCATTAGACGAGCCCTACCATCCATTAGGTGTGTGCTCCGAGCCATGAGATTAACCCTCCCAGCCATGAGGTGTGTGCACCGAGCCATTAGACAAACCCTCCCAGCCAACACACACCTGATCCCAGCCATCTGCCAAGACCTTCAAGCGAAAATAAACCATTCATAAAAGGCAGGAATGGCGTTCCATAGGCCAATGGGTCCAGCATATGTCTGGGACTACTGGTGTATTGATACCGTCTCAAATCATACATAGCAGCTCTTCCCTGGACCATCTCCAAACGCTGAGTAGCACATTGGGACTGTGGATCCCAAACCGTGGAGCAATACTCCAGGCTGTTCTCGTTTTGATGTTACGTTTAACGAAGTCCAGCGACTGGTTTGCCCTAGCTGTAATATTACTAATGTGTTTATTCCAATCTAAATCTGATGTGATTGTTAATCCTAAATATTTTGTTGATTTTACTATGTTGAGGGTTTGTCCATGCAGTGTGTAGCTGTAAACTGTCGGATACTTAATTCTGGTCACTGAGAGTATTTCACAATGGCTGGGGTTGAATTCCATAAGCCATTTTTTCCCATGCCATTAATTTATCAAAGTCTTTTTGGAGTTCCAAACAATATTGGAGCGAGTTAATTTCTTCTGCAAACTATGGCATCATCTGCAAAAAGCCGGACTTTTGACGAACGAGAATTTGGAAGGTTATTGATATAAATTAAGAAGAGGATAGGTCCCAGAACAGATCTTTGGGGTACTCCAGATGTTACTTTAACGGTGTCGCAAAATTCGCCCTCTAGTATCACTTTTTGAGTACAGTCTGATAAAAAAGAGTTGATCCAGCGGAGTTTGGAACCTCTAATGTCATAGTAGTTTACTTAATGGAGAGTAGGTTGGTGGGACACCTTGTCAAACGCTTTGCTGAAATCCAAGAACTGAAATGTCAGGTTGTGTTTCATCAGGTTTTTCACCACAATGTGTTCCAACAGCTTGCAAGTAAGGGATTGGCTCCATCACTGGGTTCATAACTATTGGCTATGAATCAAAACGAAGTACGTCAATGGGCGTATATATCATATGTTTTGTAAACATTATGATATTATATACTATGCTTGTTTCGAATTTTTGTGAATATGTCAAACTCGGAAAATGTATTATTTTATATTATATCACTTATGCTGGTTTTAACATTATTATATAATATTATATACATTATTTTGTTTTTATTTTCGATATCGGAGGCAGGCGTATTTGTAAAAACATACGCAATATCTCTGTTTACATTAGATTATCAGTTGAAAATGAAACCCATGCATTTGACATGTTTGCACGTAGACGATAAAATAACGAAATCCTATTTTATAACTAAAGAGAAGTAGACATAAATGTGTACTTGCCTGATCTAGGGCTGAAAACATACTGTGTTGACGAGCAATGAAAATGAAGTAAGGGCTTAGCCCGCTTAAGATAATCTCGTCGACGTTCATTAATTAATCACCAATGACAAAGGGGGAACTAGAATAGCAGTCATCTATGTACAAACATACAATGAGATCGGCAGTATGATACAAGCCTAGTAAAAAGCAAGAAAAAAATATAAATACCACTAAGACAACACAATCGCTTAATATTGTTGATCTGTGATATTTGGCTTTCGAAAGTTCTTTATATCACGACATTGGCAAAGATTTGGTTTAATTCAAATGTCTACTTTCATGTTCCCAACAACATAATCATGTGATAAAACAAGTGGCCACTTTATCGGTTTGCAATATTGTATAAATTGATATAACTAACCTTTTAAATCATTTCAAGTAAATCTATGTCACTACAAATTATTTCTGACTATTTCTCTTTTTTATGTTTAATATGATTGATAATAAGCTTAATGTAAGAATTATATTTTTTCCGATTGTAATGAAAGTAGGTCATATTAGACAAATTGTTAAACACAATTGTAATGTTGAAATTTCAGTTTTTCAATCTTATCAACAGCGGAACCCATCGTCAATCAGTAAATTAACGATTAAAAATAACGCAGCTCAAGATAAATGGGTAAAAAAAAGTCCACTTGGAGTCGATAATATGAATTTTAAAAATTACACGATAAACCACTTTTAAATATCTAAATGGCGGCGAGCATGTATTTTATTAGGGTTCAGCAATCTCCCATATTTACACATGGCCTAATTATTCTGCATTTGGCTGAGATAACTGGAATTATAATTTCACGCACTCGCACTTGACGTCAAGCTGATGAATTTAGTCATCGCACTTTTGCCGAAATAAATCATTGTTATTTCAAATGCACTCTGAAGACTAATCAATCTATCAATCAACCGATAAATCAACTTGTCTAATTATATTCCAATAACCAAGCTCTTCATAATATATTGCATCGAGCCAAAGTCTGATATGAACCATATCTAATACAAGTTTTAGATGTCGAGTGTCATACATTATGTGTACATCTAATATGGTAACCGGCTCTTTAATCACGGTTATCAATGATATCATTATGAAAAACACAGCCGACATGAGATAGGTAAGACCAGATCCGAATTTGTTAAATGTATTGTGATTGTGATGCGATTTAGTGAGTACATCGGTTTGCCTACCAGTGTTATACTCATATAGGCTGAGCTGGGTATGCTGAATTTCCAGAATTAGCATGCTACTTTTCGAACTAAATAAGAGGGATCAATACATTTAACCCCTGCAAACCTGATTTTACCATTGTCATCTTCATCCACTACAAGCCGCGAATTGCTGTCGCAATTCTCAACTTGTAGTAGATGAAAATGATTTGAAGTGGGTGAAAATTGTCATGTATTGTTGAACCAGTTTTATGTAAATTTTCATTCTTAAACCCATAATTGTTGGAAAATTAGGTCAGTTTTCAGGGATGTAAAATGATGCTTTATTGCATCGTAAGGGCTTAAAGGGTTAACGCATGGGGACTGCGGTAGTAATTCACGTGTGAAAGTGAATGAAAATAAGGACGTTCTAAGATTTTATATGACGTAATTCGACGTTATAGAGCACAAGTGAACCGAACCACAAGGCAAAAAGTCAGTTTCTGAATATTTGGTATTGTCGTTTAGCTCCCCTGTACTTAATGTCCCAACCTTCCATTGATTACAATTCTGTGTATTAGATGTTCAGCATTATTGTGGGAGCATTTAAAAATGAGTTGTGGGCTTCTATAGGTGTGTGCTGAGAAAAAACCCCAAACATTTTAATGAAAAATATATATAATGTAATACAAATATATATATAATACTTAAATGGAAAGCAAATCAAATCGATAAAATGTTGATTTTATGTAAAATATCACGTCCCAGATTGAGATTTATACATTCCATTTAAAGATCATGAAGTGATGAATTGTGGAAAATTTAAATTTTTGGAACTTAAGTTTTGCACAACACATCTTTATACATGACATATTATCGGCAAAGATGTATTATTTTATTCCTTGGAGCCAATATGATCTATTGTTATAATAGTACCACAGCTCCTCAATTTCACAATTCGCACAAATATAGCATTTTCTAAGAAAAAACACTAAATCTTATCCTTACTTACTATTTTACTTGGAAATTATACAAATTGTATTTATTAAAGGTCCATACCCAGGCGAATGGCATGTTTTCGTTTTAGCTCTGTTATATATTTTTGTTTGTTTGAATGAGCGAAGTCAACATTCCGATAGACTACAACTTTTAGAAACATCCGTTGGCAACGTAATCAGGTTTCGAAAAAGACGAATTATGACAAAATGTCGGTCATTGCAGTTTTGTCTTTTAGATCCACCTATTTTTTAATGTTGTCGCCATGTTTGACAGGAAAGTAATATCGAGTCAACGATTTGATTATTTCCTTCTAAAGATAGTTTTCTAATAATTTACCAGCCGTAGTCTATGACAAAAAGTTCTTAACTCGTACTAGGATAAGTATGTAAGTAAGGCCTCAGATGTATCACATCGTCAAAGACGTTTCTAGTTTAATTACAATGTCATCGGAAAACCACAGCTTTTAAACGGCGTTTTCCCAACGGGTCTCACATTTCTAAAACACGAAGGGGTCAACACCTCTAAACTCGGCCAACTGACATGTTTTACATCTTTGGGATACATCGTGCACATCACCAAAATACACAGGTATTATTCATGGGATGTTCGTGGCTGGTGTAGTAACAAAAAGGAAGGGATTTTCCTCAGTGTTCATCCTTTCAAAGAAAAACAAATCAACATCGGACCCTTCATCTGGACCCTCAGCGGCTTGGTCAAACCCATTATAAATATTGGGATGGTTGTTATTAATTGTATGAACATTTCGAAATACACACTTATCGGATACATATATCTCTTTCCAATGGAGGGTGGAGAAAGATAATATAGATTTACGATGATATAAGCCTATATAACACAATTTTAAACTTTGAAACTTTTTAAGTTTAAGGCACTTGGGTATGAGTCTTTCAGCGTTGACACACCTTGAAGGACTGATCCCGGAAGCAAAACAATCACTAGCATACTGGCGACCTTTGTGAATGACGTGTAAATGACGTGATGCTAATGATATGTAATATAATAATATCACTACATCTTAGACAACACTGTAATATGTTGATTGTTTTTGTCAGTTTTTCAATTGGTCGAACAAGCGGACTGTGAAATTCGTACTGGTATGTGTTTCTTTCGAATCCCTTTTACTTGCCTCTCATAGATCACATACTTACCGTCTTCGACGCTGGCCCATCATTGAAACAGCATTGTGTAAATATCTCGTGTTTGCTGAGTACTGCCTAGTTTTAACTTATATGACAACGTCCCAACGGCCCAACGTCTTCGACGCTGGTCCAACATTGTACAAATGTTTTGTGTTTGCGGGGATGTTCCCAGGGAACACGAAACGTTGACCCACTAGTGCTTCATTGCTGGTCCACCATGCTACGCCGCTGGTCCAACATCATGCCAATATTCAGGATCATCATCTCAGGGCGGATAATCCCCACGGGAAATTTCACGTCTTGTCTACCGAATCCATCCACTAAAACACCATAGATATCATCATAGGCTAGTCGATTTGGGACGACCTGCGGAAATAATTTTCATCTTACCAAACTCTACGATTTTATGTCCTTGAATAGCTGTAGTATCACAGAAAAGTGCCGATAAATAATGCTTGGGGATAAAAATTGACAACACTTTAAAAATGGGATCATTATTTAATTATGTTCATTTATTTTCATCTACAATACTACAATAGTAGACAATAGTAGACGTTTACTCAGATGTCTACTCGTATATCTGGATATTTTTTCGGCAGAGCAAGATTTAGGAATTGTATATAGGCCTAAAAATCTGTCGGAACAAGGTAAGCTAGGGTATACCCATCTTCATCTATCCAGTTGTCTGCCACCGGCAGAACCTGGATAAAGTCTGACGGTCAGACCTGATACGGCAAGATTGGGTATACCTTGCTTACTGTTCGCTAAAACCGCCGGAGCATAAAATACCGGATGATCGCCAATTTCTATTACACTGAAGTAGTATATTTTCTATATAGCTAACGTGTTTTTATATCAAACATATTCTCGTGTCTCACAAAAACATTCCATAAATATGGTACATGCTGGTCAAAGTAAAATGAAAGATGGCCACCATAACTGACAAATGTGATGTAATGTTGGGATATATGATCAGCTATATAAGAGACACATCCCATCTCGTCGCCAAATTCAAACATGTATTGGTCACAAAAGTACAATTAAAATACTAAATTGTCATACTTTTGAGAAAATGGATAAGTTTAATTGGCAAACATAGCGACATAAATTGCTGTATTCCCATGTGTGGAAAGAACTGCTCTGTAGGAAAAAATTGCTATCTTATATATTTTTTATCAACACTAATACTAGCACAGAAACAATCCCCTGATATACAGTGGAGATAAATTCGAAAAATATTTGTCATTGATGTCACGCCTTGAAATATTTTCTAAATCCGAATCTATTTTCTATTTATTTAAGCCACAGCAATGTATAGCAAGCAAGTTGAAAATATCAGAAATAACGTAGAATTGACATTTGACAATTTAATTTGATAATTCCACCCTTGCCAATTCAATGCAGTGTTTACACAATTATTGTTATTTATGTTCACACAAACTGAGAAGGTATGGAGCATAGATCAAGCTGATTATACCAGGGATTCTGAAGGCTATATGAGAAGAGCAAGAGATATAGTAAATTATATAACCATATTGTAGATCATTGTCGAAAACAGTGACCCAGTATGATATAATTAAACTTGAAGGATATGGTGTGGAATGTATACAGTTGTCAATACCAGATACCAAAAAGACAATGCTGACTTTAATCCCATTGAGCGTAGGCATATCACTTCTAAACACGTGAGACAAAGGAGTGACCCATGGGTACATGATGTTATGGCATGTTTAATCATTGCATGTGTGTAGCATGTCGAATTTAAGTGTCATTACCAGATTACTTGCGTCACGTTCGGTCTTGCTTATATGTTTCACTTTATCATCCATATTATGTCTATGTCTATGAACGTGACTGACTAACTAACTGATAGACTGACTGATTGATTCAATAATTATTAATGAATTAGATTCGAAATTCGTTTCTGAGGCTGAGCATTATGTTATTCACGTATGAAAATAATTAATCAAAGCAAATCAGTTATTATCAAGCTTTGGTGTTATCACAGGCAAAATGTCAAGAGAAACCGTTTAATCTAAATTTGTTTTGCAGTACATAGCTCTAAACTTTTGGATGACTAACTAACGCCCCCGAAATGTTTTATACATACTGGAGGAAATACTCCAGGCGCATTGTTTAATTACCATAAATAATTCACTGAGTAATAAATAGTAGCTGTAGTGTAAAACGTGAAACACATAGAAGTATATTATAGACTTGGTAAATAAAATAAAAATAAAACGCAAAATCATCAAAATAAAATATGTTATAATCGTACATAGATATTGTTTATTTCAGATACATGTACATTAACAACTGTTAAAAGTCATGGGGACGCGCAATGACTTTCGGAGTTCTGCAGAGAGGCAAGTCAAAGAGTCCACAACACTTGAAGCTGGATACACGTTTAATAAGAAACAGATACAGACAGCTGTTTTACAATATTTACAAAAGAAAGGAAACGACCCACTCAACTGGGGTTTGACTGAAGCAGTGCCTCCAAATCCCTGAGCCTCACATTATAAGCTGCAAGAATTTGTTGACTCTCTCTGAGCTAATCAATGGCCTGAGTCCACCCACATGGTCATCCTAAAAAGCCAACCATCGCTCAGAGTCTCCACTATCACCAGGCAAAAAGCGGTAACTAGCCACGACTCAGTAACCAGTTACCGCTCTTAAGCCAGGTCATAATCACTGTGAAAGGTGAGAAGTGAAAGCTAGTGGCTTTATGCCCTCTTTCACCTCTCATCAGTAAATGTCACATTACCATCTGAACCAGGCGTTGGCACGATGCCGGTCCACCACCTTAGGATGCTGGACCGGCATCGCGCCAAGTACAACAAGCAAGCCCAATTATTGTACCATTTGAATACAGCCCACATCAATGCTTCGGTGCCCCGTGTTGGTACAAAGCTGGTCCACCATCTCCAGATGCTGGCCCAGCGTCGCACCAACGATTGTGCGAAAGACCCGCCATGCTACCTGTACTTTGACCCGTCGCCAATTATTACTGACCGCTCTGTCCTGCAAATAGGACCACAGCGCTGGTTCAATGCCAGGCCAACGCTATTAGTTCGCATTATGAACACGACGTTGGCCCAACACTGGGTCAATGCTTACAACTCGTTTCATTTATATATAAATATGCTATTTTTCAGTTTGACCCCTCGGATTAATCTGAGCTGTCAAACAGACGCTGTCTTGATTACAGCAATCAAATCAAAACGTGACGACTATTATTACGGTTCAATCAATATAAAACTTTGAAATTAATTTAAACTAACAAAACAATGCTAACTTTAGAACCTCTCTGCTCAGTTAACCCATCGTTTAACAACTGACAACATTCCTTTATCAAGGCAACTAAAATGACAGCAAAATGTGATACATTATAACACTGATCACTTCATGTTATTCTAAACACTGTTTAGTTTATTACAAGAATACTCCAAGCTCAGCAACGCCTAACAAGGGCGCGTCCCACACCAATTTCATTCTGGCCTTTTATAACATGTTACACATTTGTTTTAATAATTTCAATTTTCAATATTCCAATTCATAATGCACCCCTGTGTCAGCTCATGTATCCCCCTTTTTTTTTTATAACACAACATCTAACTAATTAACACACACATGTATAAGTTTAATCGTTGAAATGCTTTTACTCGTCTACCACTTCTGGTGCGATAGGCGAGGGAACCGCCCGAATCACCCGTTCTCGCAGTCTCCTCGCCCATCGCATCAGTAGGTTCTTTACTGCTCGATGGAATTGAATCGGCCAGTGCTTTATCCTGTTTAGCTGTGGTTTCTGAATTTCCAGAGGGTAAATCGTCAGTAGTCTTAGAAGGGGTGTCAGTGTCAATCAAATGTATCAGTTCATTAGTGGATTGACCCTGATCCCATCCTTCTAGCTCATACAATCTCTGAATAGGTCGATCATATGTCTTATCACCTATTTCGACGGTGGCCGAACGGACAATGTTGTCACTCGATTCCCTTACATTTACAATGACACCAATCGGCCATGCTATGCGTTTGGCAAAATCCTCTCGGACTAATACCACTTGGCCCGGTTCAATGTTTCTATGTGAATGCCTATTTGTTAAGTTGCTAGTTGGTCAGATATTCATTTCGCCATACCTGCCAGAAATGCTCAAGGATAGTACCCTGTGCTTGCGACAGTGCATGGTATGGGTGAGCCTTTGAGGCCTGTTCAATAGAAATGGCGGCTTTAGTAATCAAAAACCCCTCAGGAGTAATGACGTCGTATTCTGGGTTGTCACTGATATATGTGAGAGGGCGGCTGTTAATACAATGTTCAATTTCAGTCAGGACAGTAGTAAGTTCCACAACGGTTATCAAACGTAGTCCTAGCGTCTTTCGCAATCCCTTTTTTACAGACTGTATTAGTCGCTCCCTCCAACCTCCTACACAAGGGGCTCTAGGTGTTATGAACGTCCATGTGGGCCGAAAAAAGAACAGTTTCTCAGATAAATGACGACTCAATGCAATAAACGTCTTGGAGTTGTCCGAGTAAACGATATTCGGGTGACCTCTACGGGACACAAAACGGCGAAACGCCAAGACAGTATCCTGAGTGGATAAAGAGCCCACGAGCTCCAAATGCATGGCACGAATGACTGCGCACGTAAAAAGTAAAATGTAGAATTTGGTTTTACCTGCATCTCTTGCGTATAATGGCCCTGCATGATCTACACCCACGGTGCTAAATGGTGCTGTCAAAACAACCCTGTCAACTGGCAGAGGCGGTTCTGGCGTAACTTGACTTCGGGAATCATGGCGTTGACAATTTAGAAAAGAACGTTTAAGTTTGACAGCTAGCACTTTCAGCCCCGGAATCCAGATCCGCTGGCGAATGATCGCCCTACTCCAGAATGGTTATTTTCCAGATGCACCCCACGTATTAGGGCCACAACATGTGGACTACTGGGTAGTATAATGGGGGTATTTTTGATCATAAGGCAATTCGGAGAGTCCTAGTCTGCTGGGCAGGCGCAGAATACCCTGCTGACTATCAATAAATGGGTGCTGAAAAATACTTACATTGCAAGAAGGTTCGGATAAGGGCTTCCCCCCGGGCCAATTCTTTAGCGTCAAGTGCTTCAGACGGGAAGGAATAACCCTTATATATGGTAGCCGCCCGCAAAACCCAAGCCATAACTCTAATCATTCTCTTGAGTTTATTTCTAAAAGACTCTCCAAAATCTCCGGATTCGAGTCCATTTATTGGGTATGAGTTGTATGTAAGCTCACGAACCCGTCATTGATGTTAGACTTAGTAAAGTTCGACTCCGGTATTACGTTTAAGCAGCTAACATAATCTTTCCTCGCTGACTCTGCGGAATTAGTGGCTAGGGTTTGGATCTCTATATTCAAAAGTTCATTGACAGGCTGGGGTTTAGAAATAAATTAAATGAATCGGGCTTTAGGCCACCTTTGTGCACATATAGGCTAAACTGGGCGGTGAGATGATTGAGATGACACTGTCCTCCAGACACAGGATTCGAAATTCGAGCCCTGGCGGTCTGAGGCCGAGCACGCTACCTCTCGGTCACGGAGGCTCCCCACAATACTGACTTTCACACGTGGATGGGGAAGAAACATTTTTGTTTCTTTCAAACAGCCGAGTCCGGGAACCGAACCCCGAGCTCTGGCGTGAAAGGCAGCGGTGCTAACCACTACCCTAGGGCCCCCGCCCAGGCTGGGGTTTAGCTGCCGATCCGAGGACTGCTTCAGTGGAGAGAGGTCTTCCTTCTGATGGCAACGCCACACTCTAGGGTTTGGGAACGAAGGTGACCTGCCGATCTAACAATTCTTTGGGCCCCTGGACCCATACATCTGAGTTTAGAAACGTATTCACAGAGATTCCTCTAGTGACCAAATCCGCAGGGTTCTTTTCAGTAGGGAAATATTGCCAAAACCGTGCCGGCGCACATTCTGTAATTTCTTTGACGCGGTTACCCACATATGCCTTGCATTTTTGAGCCGCCTGATTAATCCAACCCAAACAAATCTTCGAGTCAGTCCAAAAGAAGGTAGCTATATCCCCTTTCGCGAGCGCGCGTGTTACGAATTTGGACATGCGACAGCCCAAAACACAAGCTGTAAGTTCCAGTCTCGGCAACGTTTCTGTTTTAACTGGTGCAACCCGTGCCTTGGAAATGCAGAATGAAACTACAGGTTTACCATGTCTATTTTCGTCTTTCGTATCGTCTCCCCCCTGCACGAACCCACGCATATATATGACGGTACCGTACGCCAAGGGGGAGGCGTCACAGAATACGTGAAGTTCAAGTTTCACTACATCTGTCCACTTGACACCAGGGAAAAATTGTCTAGGAATGGAGAAATCCTTTAATCCCTCCACTTCAGACAACGAAATCCTAATTTTATCACTTTCCTCTACGGGTAAGGAAAAGTCCCATTCTAGCTGGTAAGCCCATAAACTCTGAAAAACAATCTTAGCTCTTATCAAAAAGGGCATACAAAATCCTAATGGATGGAAAATCTTTGAAATCAGGCTAAGTGCAATTCTTTTAGTCAATTTTCGCAACAAGACTGGTTTCTCGCTATTGACCAAGAACCCATCTAGTCTAGGGTCCCACTTCAGACCAAGAATTTTTTGATCTTCCGTCTACATTGATCTTACTGTTCAACTCAACGGGCGTATTAGTGACCAATTCGGCACAATTACTAGCCCATTTAGCAAAATGCATACTGGCTGTAGACATAATTTCATTGGCCCCACGTATGTGACACGCGGACTGTTCCACAATATCACAGCCGGATAGCCAATCGTCCACATACAGATTGTGTTCTAATTCAGTCACGGTAGGGTCAGTACTATCATACTTCTTAAGATGAAATTTAATGGTTGCGTTAAGTAAGAACGGACTTGCCGAGTTACCGAAGGGTACTCTAGTAAACCTCATAATTCTAGTCACTCCTTGATCGTCCCAAAAAAAAACGATGAACATATTGAGCTTGTTCCCGTACCCCTACTTGGAGGAATGCTTTAGTGATATCAGCCGAATATGCATAGCGCCATCTGCGGAATCTTATTAGAACCTCCGGTAATAGAGGTAACAAATTCGGGCCAGAACTCATACAATCATTTAATGACACTTCGTTTGTTCCGGTGGCGGACGCATCGAATACAGGTCGTACCTTGGTGGTCAAGCTGATTCTCGTACCACGGGATGATGAGGCAAGTAAAAAACTGGCAATTCGTTAGTCTTGTTAGTTAAATCAACCTGTTGGATGATACCTAAACTCCTAAGTTCTACAAACACGGAGTGATATTTGTTGGAGAGTTCTTCATAACGCGCCAGTCTTCGTTTTAAATTTTCAAACCGGAGGGCGGCGCTGTGGTAATTGTTTAACAGTTTGTTTTTTGCTTCACTATCCGTCCAAGGTAGCGCCACAGAATAACGTTCATTTTTATACTGAACCGATCCGGTAAAAAACGCTGGTAGATCGTTTTCCACCGAACCCGTCATAATCGATATCGGTGTATCTATCCCTATGCTCTCCAACGACCAGAAATCCTGAATATCTTTACATGAACCACCATTCCCGGCCGTCGGAGGAGAGGAAGCAATGCAACATAGCACGGAGGGGGTTGCGCTTGACATATTCGAGGTGCTGTCATTGTTAAAACAAGCCCCAGAAATAATATAACCTAATTTAGAATTCTGGGCGACAAACCCACATGACAATCTGATAAAGTCTGGTTGAATTATATCCCAATAATGGTTGAGACCAATCAACATATGTATTTCTATACCTTCACCTGCATTCAAATAGGACACATTTAATTGTGTTAGTTCTTGAATCACATCACTCGACAGTTTTGGTTTGAATATTTTAGAACTAATTGTTTCAACACCTAAACATTGTACCTGAACAGATGATGACAAATTTAATTCATGCAGGTTTCTCAGTCCACGTTGAGTCACATTACTACTACTGAACGACCTGTAGGCCAGCTTTTCTACGGCAATATGCTTTTAAGTTTGTCAAGCACTGAATTTAAAATGAAGCTACGATCACTTCCACTATCTAATATGATATTAAAGTCTTCCACTTCTCCACTCTTGGTCGTTAATGGGAAATATATCGTTTGCAACAAGATGGTATTGTTCACGTGCGTAATTGGGTGGTACAGTAAGATTCGTATAGACTGAATCATTGCTCTCCTCACTTATTACTAGCGAGCTCATTCTGCTATCACTAATAGGTGCCACAATATCACGACTAGGTGGCGCCCTGGACACATTGACAGTCTTATTAGGTCTACGGCGGACAAGACTCAAGACTATGATTTTCACCCGTAAAGGAGGAGCTGTTATTAAATTTTGAGGTATTTGTTTCGTCACTACCATGCACCCCATCACCCAGTTTACATAATAGAGGGTGATGCGGCGCATCCCAGTGATGACACTTTATCTTAGTGGGGCAATTTTTGGCCAGGTGACTGGCTTTAAAACACTTATAGCAGGCACCGTAATTATAAATGGCTTGCCTTATCTTTGTAACTGAGGACTTCAAAAACTGGTCACATGAGACAAGACTATGATCTTTGCCGCATGTGAAACAGCGATCGCGGGTGGTGTCGGAATGTGAGTAAACTTCGTCGCCTCGGAGCTGAAGGATCCTATTTGCCACTCTGACGAGTGTCAGATAGGATCCTTTAGCTCCGAGGCGACGACTTGTTCACTTACTGTCAAAGCACTGGCTGTTGGTAGTCGCTTCGGTAGAGTAGATTCACTAGATGACTTGCTTGTGGCCTTCGCAGAGGATGTAGAAAAGCAGAGGGCACGTTGACGGGTAGCTACAGAATCTTGTAGGAAGGTCAGTAAATGTGGCAGATCCCCTTCCTTGCCCTTGCTCACGTCCGCCCATTCCAATGCCAACTGACAAGGCAGACGGCTAATTATAATGGGTGTAATGATTATGCCATACTTGGCAGCATCAATTCCGAGAAACGACAGACTTCTGACATGTGATTGTACAGAATTGTAAAAGTCCCAGAGACATTCAGTGTCGCGTGAATTTAAAACCTTTGGAGGGTTTAATTTCAATAGTTCTTGCAAATGTTTAAAAATTAGTTGATTGGAGTCGCCAAAGCGTTCCTTCAAAATGCTACAAGCGTCAGTAAACCCCGCGTCGGTCATGACGATGCCGCTCACAGCGTGCGCGGCATCCCCCGACAAAAGCGAGTTTAAATACGCAAATTTAGATAAATTCGGAATGTTTTGTGAAATAACTGAGATTTCAAAGGCCTGCCAAAACGCGTTGAATTTCAGGTACTCACCATTGAACGTCGGGAGGCTTCATTTAGGCAATTTCACCGCAGGTTTCCCTGCTGGCAGTGATGGGCGTGAAGCAGTTAAATATAAGCCTGGGGTCGGGATTGGATAGGTCGATATTCTCCACGGATTTAACTTAAACTACTGTACGAATGTTTGCAATGTGTTTAATCGAGGGTACAGTGATTTCAGATGTTAAAGTCATTAATATCACGGAAAAACAACAGCAATGTTAGAAAACCGTTTAATAGTCAACAGAAACAAACTGGATATATCACATCGGAACAAACTTTATCAAATTTGTAACTAACCTGTGGTCTTGTATACTAGATGCTAACAGCTGCCAGATGATATGGACATACTATTCTTATATTACATCTCCAAGCACCGTATAACAACGAAGATAACATTAATAATGAACTCTTATGAAATGCACTATTCTGAAATAAGCATATAGCAGAAAACAGTAATTAATACAGTAAGGTAATTTTAAATACATATAATTTAATTCAGCATGCAGCAGTCTGTCCTTATTTTCGGTATCATTAGTTGGGATACATGATTGGTGTGGCATAGACGCTGTAGTTGGGTAGATGTTGAGGTACTGGCATTGGTTGCGGTACTTGTAGTGGTATGGGTTGTGGCACGGCGTATGCCATGGGCATTGGTTTCCTCACCTGCTGAGGCTCGTATACCCAAGGACGCCCCTGGTAAGGCCAACAACCATTCCACCAACCGGGATTAGCTGGCGGTTCACGGTGGACTCGAGAAACTGGATCCTCATCAAACTGTAACAAACACAGTATTAAACATGTACAAATACAGAGTGATATTAGATAAAGAACATTGTAGTTAGTGAAGGTGGAATAATCTGCCATATTGCTGTTGTGAGTTGTATGCGTCAAAGAACACTAGGCCTATACGTGTAGTGGTGACCAAAGCCTACTAAAACAGTGCATCTAAATATTACGCAGTGCTGCGTTGCAAATGATTCGTCTGTGGTTCTAGGTTGGGAGTCTACAAAATGATTTTTAGTATTTTCGTATTATATAAATAATATATTTTATTAGCAATCAAATGTTTTGCGGGATGAAAAACAATATTTTGCCTTTCGGTTTCAATAGTTGGTTATCAAATAGGCGAATATAATCTCAAGCTAAACAAAAAAAAAGCGGCTAAAAAATGCGTTGCACTCCCTCATAAAAGCCACATTAATTATTTACTACATCTATATACAGATATAGTCTATGCAGAATGTTTTCAGAAAAGAGCACTACATAATCTAAGCAAATGCTATTCCCATAGTGACCTATGAAAGAACATCGTTATAAAAAGCAGCGTTTGGATCCATGTAAAGCAACGAACCCCAATCCTTACAGCGCGGGGGTCGACTTTAGACGTCTACAGACGATTACCTCACTATAAGAGTAAACATCTTTATAATGGTCGTAGACTCATAACATAGGTATTCAAATGAATCGGAAAGAGCTAAATAAAACATTTTATGATTATTTCAAATTGAAAAAAACCTTTGGTCTCCATAGTTTTTACAAAAAGAAATATAAATACTAATAAGGGCTAACCCTTACAACGCTGAAACAATTTTTGATAAACCATGGAAACCAAAGGATTTTTTTTCAATTTGAAATAACCATAAATGTCCTAGTTGGCTCCTTCAGCTTCATTTCAATACGTATGTCGTCTATTAGAGAACGTTTATTTATTTCAGTGCGGGGACCGTCTAACGTCGACCGTCTTTATACGTCAGAACCCGACGTGTACAGACGTCAGATTCTAAAGTATAAAGACTGTCCCCACGTCTAAAGGGTTAAAAAATTCAATTAATCGTTCAAAATTACCACATACATAACTATACCCTACAGTGTATGTTGATAAGTTAAGGATCAGACGAAGAGGAAGATTTAATCCATTTGTAACTGAAAAGTGATGATAAGGCTACCACCCAGCAAACACGAGGAAATGTTGATTTTTAGTTTGGGCAGCGTCGCTGATGGGGACCCAACAATAAAACAGCGTATTTGACGGTAAGTTATAGATAAAAGTGAAGACAACGAATATTCGTTTTGTTTTGGAAACCCAGCAAAGACTCGATTTGAATAACTACTGGTGGTGAACGATGAAACTATCTACAAATGCAAAATAGTTAACTAGCGTGCAGGTTGATAAAGCAAGACATTTAATGCGATACACATGTTTATCGTATTTATTGCATTGATTTCTCATTAGAATGCGTTATGTATGTATAAAGCGTGCTGCACAGGTTGCTATGTTCACTGTATGAGAATGTGGTACTCTTTTTGGATAAGTGTATATACATTTTCTTGCACAAACCATCCGAGAACCAACACAGATCCTGTGTAATCATGATAATGAGTACGTTCACTGGAAATAAAGGGTTCAACTCTTTAACCGCCAAATTATTCAATTTGAATTTTCCCCCACTTGAAGTTGTGTCTCGCTGACGCGATTCACAACTTCAAGTGAGTGAAAATTATTCAGATTTGACAAAATGGAGGTCAATTCTTTGCAAATCTTGCTGGTTGATGTCACATTTTATCTTTAACATATTTAAAACGTGGTACTTAATGTGCTAATAAAAAAATAAAACCACAATATATGCGACACCGGCGGTTAAAGGGTTAAACCTTCAAGCACTCTTGCTCAACGACATTAAATTTACTTAAAATTCATGAATACAAAAAGAAAGGAAAATTAAAAAAAAAAAAATTGAAATTTGTGTAATAATGATAATGTAATGTACATAGTAATAGTACTTAACGCCTTAAAGCGAGCAAACATTTCATTAGGAGAACCGACTACCTGTAGCCGTAGTTAGTGATGTATGTCATTTATTACACCTGTGTAAAACGAGTACTAATCAGCATGTATTAGTACAAACTACAAATACTGACTATTTGTAAATTCACATCTGAATAAATAATACGTCTACCAAGTCAAAAAATGTTTTATTATTAAAGCGACACGATCAGACACGAAGCGACACGACATGCATGTCCGAAATAAGAAATCGGGAAAGTACTGATTTTTTTATGATTTTAGCCTGATTGTGTCGTTTTAAGTTTTTTTGAAAAATAGGACAAAAAACCGGCCCTAAGATCAAAATTTATAGACATGACCGTGTGACGTGTTTTCAAATTGGTGTTATTTCTCTTGAGGGGAAAACACGCGAACCGATACTTATTGTGGGACACTTCGACATATTAGCCTGTGAATCAAGCTTTCAGGACTGCAGTGAATAAAGCATTAATTAGGACTATACTATTTCATCATTAAATCAATTGTAAAATCGACATTTAAACTGTCTGTGCAGCTGTGCATTAAGCATCTACAATCAATCCCCAACTCCTCAACAGTGCAGTCTCGTGTCTGTAAAAATCTGCTGGTGCTTTTTGTGAAGTGCTATTTATTACTAATGACGTGGTATAAGTAATCCGCCCAGCAGACACAGGACGTTGAAGCAATGTTAGTTTAACGTTGACCCACCGTCTACGACGTTGGGCCAGCGTTTAACTAACATTGATTCAACATCTCGAGTCTGCTGGGATGTTCCAGTGCGATAATAGGCGGTATAAATATAGCGTGTAAGCATGGGTAATCACCGAATATAATAATAGGCATGCCCTCTCTGCCGAGGAAGTACTAATTAAAGTCCTGATATAATCACTGAAAAATATACAGTGAACCTTCTCATACAGACACTACACACAGTGGTGTAGTCAATATTCTGTATTCCAATACGTTGAATAGAACTCGGAATAAGCACTGTTAGTACATGTGTATGTCGTCTTCAAATTCTTCAGTTCGTGGTATGAATTTGCCAACTTCTGGCATATAGTTGTTGTACATTGTACCAACGTAATACGCTTTTCCTTGAGGGACATCCACCACTGCTGGTGCAGACACGGGAGGTAACTTAACGGGTCTGCCGTACGCGGTGGCCACACTGGGAGCAGGTCGTACACTGTTCTGGGCTGTATGCCGACTGGGTACACTGGCAGCAACATATGGAGAAACACTAGGTGCAAATACTGGGGCTATACTGGCTGTGTAGGGGAACACCACAGAAGGCACTGCTGCTGAAGGAGGTACTGCTGAAGACGGCGTCTGCACAGAATACGTCTTAGAAGACGGGGGTACTGTGGAGGGTACTATGACTGTGGGTGGTGGAGCCGAGTAGGCCACCGGGTAGTAAACACTTGGTACGCTAGGTACAGCTACTGGTCCGACCAGACCGCTACTTTGTACTGGTATCGTGGGTGAGTAGTTGCTGACCGGTTGTGGTAATCTGACCATATTAGGATGGTGAGTAAATGGGCGATGAACTGCTGACCGAGGAGGTCGTCTTGATGTCGGTTCATCCTCAGGTAACTACAGAAATAAAACAAAGTATTAGAACGTTGAAAACCATAGCAGTTAGTAGTTGTATAGACAAAAAAATCACAACATCATTTAGCTTATGATTTGCACATGCAAAATTAGCTATAGATTTGTTTGAATTAAACCATCTATCTGGCTTCATTCAATTATATCCTTGAATACAATAATCAAATTGATAGGGATTGATCATGTTGATGCTAAGAGATTTAAAAATTACGTAAGCACACATAGAGTAGATATATCTTCAGTAGATAAGACTGGAATGAATTGGCCGATATGTATTACCCGATCAAGCCTGAATTTACAATTGTCAATTTCATCTACTACAATGCCGCGAATTTTTGCTGTCGCAATTGACTCGTAGTGGATGACGATGACTTGACGTGGATGACAAATGAGAACAAAATATTGTTATTTTTAAAACAGTACCATGCTAATTTTTGTTTCAGAAAATCAAGTTTTTCTTCAGAGATGCAAAATGGTGCATCGTGAGGGTTTAAAGAGGTAAATTAAAGGGAGGTATCTGACACTTCACAAATTGCAGATACACCTATGATATCATCACCTTTAGAATTAGAAAAAGTAAAACAATATTAGAACCATATACCTTGATTAGAGTCATCTGAGCACCAAAGAATGGCCAGGTTGATATCTAAGTTATTTGCGTAGCTTCCTCCACCAAGTAGTAAAAAAACGGTAAAAGTTCAAAATGCGCGTGATCTTTCACGCAAATAAACGTTATTCCAGCAAACACAACATTTGTTTACCATTCATATAAGGTTGGACCAATGTCGAAGATATTGGGCTGACGTTGTATACATGTTATTCAAATGTATTGTGTCTGCTGGGATACTATTATCATGATTATAACGAGCTGAACATACATTTGAGGTTCCCGCATCGAGGGCATTGTCTAGTAGTCCATCACGCAAAACGCTTTCACGAATCAACCTTGTTTTTAGCTGAGTTCGGGATCGCCTTAGATAGGGATACACTTTCCTATATTTATAAATCTGAGACTATTATATCTGAAAAGGGTTGCATAACTTAATTTTATGTAGCTATATCTTTCATTTTAATTAGTTCTAACAATTTTTGGAGTAGAAATAGCCTTATGCCTAGCGCCTAGAAGGATTGAATACATCTCCAACACACTTAGTCAGGTATTTGTTCACTGCAAATAAGTTTTAGTCCCGAGTGTTGATTTAACAGGCCACATTATCATTACGCAAAACGAAAGTGATAATGCTCGCGGGGTCCCGGGTGCCCCAATTATATGTTAATAATAATACTAATTAATCAAAATGGTAAAACATTTGAGAATGCTGGCAATCACTTTAATTCCTGTACAGTGTCATGTCAGTTAACCCTTCGAACATCACCAGGTGAATATCAGGTGGACTACCAGATTTCAAAATGAAGACCTTTTTGAGTTACCCCTTTAACCTCCGGTGCCGCATATATTCGGGTTCTCATTTTTTATTAGCACATTAAGTACTATAAAGTACCACATTTTAAATAAGTTAAAGATAAAATATGACATCAGCCAGCAAGAGTTGAAAAGAGTTGATCTCCATTTTGTCAAATCTGCATAATTTTCACTCACTTGAAGTTGTGGATCGCGTCAGCGAGACACAACTTCAAGTGGGTGAAAATTCAAACTGAATAATTGGCGGTTAAAGGGTTAATGTTTAGTATATTGTTATATATACCACGATTAAATAGTTATACTAAACTTCTTGTGAAAATAATAGGTCTTGGAGGTAGTTAAATTATACTCCATGTGACTATTATAAAATAATAGGTCTTAGCGAGCATAATTGTATGCATTATATAGGATTAATACGAATAGTTATTTTGTAACTATTCCATAATTATACACTTTTGAATATGAAGAGGTCACCGGTCAGCCCTCTGTGTCTTAAACCCATACAGCCTATCACGAGATGAGGGATATCGCGATCATTGGATCTCGGTTCCAACAACTAAATTATATCAGCTTCAAAAATATATTTTTGTTCAGCTGCTTCCCTTACTCTCCCCATGATAGATCAGATAAATGACCATTTTACAGTGAAGAACAATTGACAGGGTAAAAGGGCTTTTAAAAAGCTCTGGTGCCTCGTTCTCATTCGCTGCACCCTAGGGAGCAACTATGGAATGAAAAACCACTATAGAAGTGGAATACATCTATAATGTTGACGTTTTAGCAACATGTTAATACGTTAAGTTATGAAATATCGATGATTACAGACACACAGACACACAATTACAAAATAATAATAAAAAATAACCCTCATGAAATATATTAATAAAACATATAGGATTAACGTAAGATCTAAGGACAACTAATTTGATAAGGCTGTGAATACTTACGTCATCGACATCAGCGCAACAACAACTAGTGAACGTCACCACCAAACATAGAATCCACTCGATGCCACAGACGATCAAAATCACCAGAGGTAGGGCAAACTTAATCTCATCTCTAATCTTAAGGGTGTCGTCTTCGTAGTAGAACACTCCCATATCTTTTGCCTTCACAGATAAGGGAAATGATATAATAAAACTTTATTATAATACGTGACATTCCATATCATAACCAATTTTTCACTAAAATTGTTTGAAAATGTCAATAAGTTGCAAGGGCGCAATTACCAATAATTTTTACAAATAAAATCAATAAAAACGTTGAAAACATGTCGCCATAAATAAATACATAAAATCACATCGTTTATCACAAAATTACAAGTAGTCTTATTCGAGCTAAGGAGGAGTTGCACGCATGGTAAAAAGCGGTTGAATATTATTAAGGAGTGGGCCTATGTTTATTTGATGGAAACACCCTGAGAACATAGGATTTGAATCTGGGATGGTTAAAATCAATTGAGATAATTGATAATCTTGTGTATGTATGGTTATTAACACGAATACACAATGAGAAACTTAACTTACATATTTTAATTCCAAAGAGTGCATGATAATGATAACAGGAATAAACATGATGCCCATGATACCAGCCATCAATCCATACAAGTCACGCTGAAAATAAACATACTTAATAAATCAAGGCTATGAGCGTAATAAGAAATGAGATAAATACTATATTAAATAATAATATTAAATATAAATGTGCGATAAAAGTTACTTATTAGGAGTAAACTATTAGGAGTAAAAGGATAAGCGAAAAAAAATAATAAATCAAACCTACCGGGGAGTAGAAGGATAATAAATGAAAAATAATAGTAAATCAAAACCATTAGAAAAGACTAATAAATGAAAAAGGATAATTGAAGCTATCAGGAATAACATTATAATAATTGAACAGGGATAATAAATCAAACTTTGACTTTTAAGTAATACTCCAGCAGCACCTCCGATGTGAAGTATCAGGCTGGAGGGGATAAAGAGGCTGGTTGAACCGGCTGACTCTTTTGAACGCTGCCACAGTTTTTGATTCTAAGACAGCTGCCGGGACATAATTCCAAGCAGGGATAGTTCAATGCCAAAACGATTTTTTCTCTCAGTGTTATGTTAGCATTAAGGTGGTTTATAGGCCTGAGTATACCCACCACATGTTATTTTTCTGTTGGGGTTAAACCGGTCATTGATAGGAGTTTCGAGTAGCCCATTTAAAATGTTGAACATGTATGTTCATCTTGTTTTCAAGTCATTCCAGCTCAGGTTCCGAATGAGAGATGTCACACTGGCTGTTTGTCTATAATTTTGGGTACAAATCTTGCCGCTCATCTATGAATTTTTCTAATTTGTCATGTATTATTGTCTAAAGGGGTCCCGAACTGCCGAGAGTATTCTAAAGATGGTCTGACCAGGGAGAAATAGGCAGGCTCCCTCAGTTTAGGGGGACATGCCTTCAGGTTCCTCCGAATTAAGCCCAAAATGGACTTTGCTTTACTCGTAATTTTGTTAATGTGGGTCTCCCATTCCAGGGTCTCGCTAAGGCAAACACTCTAGAGTTCAGGGTTCGGTTCCCGGTCTCGGCGGTTTGAAAGAAACAAAAATATTTCTTCCCCATCCACGTGTGAAAGTCAGTATTGTGGGGAGCCTCCGTGACCAGGAGGTAGCGTGCTCGCTCTCAGACCGCCAGGACTCTGAATTTCGAATCCTGTGTCTGGAGGACAGTGTCATCTCATTCATCTCACCATCCCCAGGAAGTTCTCCTGGGTAAGTTTAGCCTATATGTGCACAAAGGTGGCCTAAAGCCCGATTCATTTCATTTGAAGTAGCCCTATACCATCACACGTGTAAGGATCTGTTCCGAAAAGGAAAATACTTCCCTGGTTTAGAAGGGCTACATATACCAACAGAAAAAGAAAGTTGGTCGCCCAAAATCTAGTTCACAGGTACCTGCTCTACATTATACCTTTGAATACCTAGAACAAAATGATGATGAGACTGCAACACTTCAAGAATTACACCAGCGTATGATTAGAAGTAGTGTGCTATATGAAGACGATGTGTATACACAAATGCGGTTGAAACGAGAACTAGAGAAACATTATGGTTCAAGCGTGAAAATAACAACAGTGAGACAACTTCCGAGTGTTGTTACTCTAACATCAAGTGTAAAATTCATAATTCAAGAGGCACATGACAGAGCTCGTGAGATGTAGACTGTTTGCTATTCCAGCATATGCTGACCCACGGTACGAAGCTTGCCGAAATTGATTTTATGGTGTTATTAACCATTTTCGAGTATTCTGAATCCAATGCCGAGCGGTGCCAAGCTCAACTATTTATGCAAAGGCTCGAATTTTACGATTTAAAATTGGCCTCGAAAATCGCTCGAAAATCTCTCAAAAACAAAGGTGACAGGCAGTACAAGGCATACAGTGCAAGGCATGCTTTATATGTGACCCACAGTATGAGGAGTGCCAAAATTAATTTTACAATGTTTCTAACCTATTTCGAGTATGCTGAATTTAATGCCGAGCGGTGCTAAGTTCAACTATTTATGTAAAGGCTCGAATTTTACGATTTAAAATTGGCATCGAATATCACTCAGCAAGAACACTGATGAAGGGGCCAACAAGGAGTCTGATCCAATATACGGCACATATATATACTTGTTTTTTTATATTTTAAACTATTTTTGAGTATGCTGAATATAATGCCAAGCGGTGCTAAGTTCAACTATTCATGCGAAAGCTCAAATTTTGCGATTTTAGGGCATATTTGATCGAATGCCGAGCGAGGCCAACCTGAAAAATTATTATAAATGCTCCAAAATTTCGATTCAAAAGAAGCCCTAAAAATCTGGAAAATTGCTATAAATATGTGTGCTCGACGACTGTATGCATGACTCAGTCATACATCTTTGCCTCTTTATGTTTTTAAAATTATGTAGGAATAACTCACAGATGCAATTTTAAGCAATGGTATATATTATTTGGCGAAATTAAGTAGAAAATAGTCTTCATAATGATTGTAATAAATGGTACAATGGCGTAAACATCTGACACCTTCAACAAAGCACATGCGCATGTTGTGCTTTAAATTGATTTCATTTTAGAATGTGCTATAATATAATTATGGTGATATAATACAACAACAAACATAGTTATGCTTGTTTTTGAAGCAGCAATCTACTTTGTGTATTATATTATCTTATTATTTGACATCACGACAAAACCAACTGATGATCTATGATGACAGAGTACACGTCAGTCTTTCTCGAAAACACCTAATAATAACCACAAACATATGGTTTATGGTAGTTTGGCGAACGACAATTACAAAATGTCCTCATTTTGAGTGTCATAGGATATAGTTAAATCTCTAACGCCCTGATAAACGTATATAAGATATTTTTTATAATTCTATATAATAAAGGATTACTTTGATGGCTTGTGGGAGAGCTTCTTCTTTGTCATGGTGATTGGTGACAGCTTTCCATCATTTTCGTACCAGCCACTCTTTGATGTAGCAGCAGAAGGAAGAATGGGGTGTAATTCAATAGCCCATTCCCACACACGGTTAACACAAATGTTGATATAGATGAAGATCAAATGCATGTGATGTCATGGGCAGTTGCTCTGATTCGGAACAACTGAAGGAACACAATTATGTCAGTAGGCCTACGTTTGAGGCAATACCAATAGTAGAGGACATACTCATATTACAGTGCAGAATGACACGAGGGTCGGCCTCTTCATGGGTGGCATCGAGAGAACTTTGTGATATGGACAGGCTCATTGAAAGTGTTGGATATGTGACGTGATATGTTTAATGACAACCTTGACATAATGTGGACAGTAGCCTTTCACCTACCACAGCCTACACATATGTGGTCAGGCTACATGCAGATGCTGCACCACAATCTTCCACATCCAGGAAAGTCTTCAGACATATTTTTTCCAATGATAGACTTGACACCGTCAGATGCCACATGTGTACGCTTTACTTTGGAGTATATTGCTGATCATGCCAGTCGCTACAACACCACTCCAGTGATTACCTTCGACCAACAATTGTGGTGGATTGCCTACATTGTCATTAAGGCCCAGCCAAAAGAAAGTCCCCTGCGCCAAATCATTCTGATTCTGAGTAGATTTCACACATATATGAGCTTTCTGGGATCCATTGGCAGTCTGATGGCTGGTACTGGTTTGAAGGAGGTGATGTCTCAGGTTTATGCTGAAGGCAGTGTGGACCACATGCTATTTGGGAAGGCCGTGGCACGTGCTGTCAGGGTTCATCTTCTGGTCGACTCTTCTTTGAACACAATCGCTACAGCACAGATGCTTGGCATCCCAGTACCCCGCATCTCCTGTGAATACTCAACAACTGATGACCACATGGAAGGTAAAATTGCCCTTTTATTCTATACGCATAACCTTGCAATGTGTTTCACATTTGGTCACCTTGAACAGCTGGTAACATAGTGTTGCCCTTTGTTTGTTTCAGAGAGTCGTGTTTCTGCTCCCGAGTCTCTTGTGGATGTTGAACAAGACATGGATATCCAAGTACATGATGACGGTCAATTTTAAGCCAGAAATGCAGTTGATTATGAAGAAAAAGTCATTCCTCGCAAACTCTAAGAACAAACAAAAGTTTCTGTACTTTATTGGCAGCGGGCTGAATAAAACTGGCATAAAAGTTCAACACAACGCTTCTGTTGCAGACTATAACACAACTAGTGTCAACTGCATGCATCATGGCAAAAAAGGAGATCAGTGACCATTGCTGGGGACGACACGGACCTGTTGGTTCTGATGCTGCACCACCTCAGTCCCAGCCATTATGAAATCTTCCTCCAGACAGCCAGTAAGATCATCAACATCCGCACCCTGCAAGACCACATAAACCCTGACGTTGCAGCTTCCTTGCTCTTTCTACACGCTCTCACAGAATGCGACACTGTGTCCAGACAATATGGCATAGGAAAGGTGATGGCAATGGGCAAATGTGACAAACTCGAAGATCATGCCATCGCATTCCTGACTCCAAATCAAATCCATGATAATGTTAACAAGCATGGTCAGCCCCCCCCCCCCCTGGAAGTTTTGTACAGCTGTACGCCTGGACATAGCCTTGATATGACTTTAAGAGAGCAGCTAGGTTCAGCAGCCAGGTATCTTCCAGATCTATGTACCCCCCCCCCCCCGAATCCCTCCCACCCACCTGTGATGCAGCAAGATACCACAGCTACCGAGTGAACCACCAGTTTCAGACCTGGCTGAGCAATGATTTTGATCCAACCAAGTGGGGCTGGATACTCCACAAAGGTCAGAATGTTGAGAGGCTCAAACCAGTAAAGATGCGGATGTATCCTGCTCCAGCATCTTTGCTGAAGCTTGTAAAATGCAACTGCCACGGCAAGTGCGACCAAAACAGCTGCTCCTGTTATAAAAATGGACTGTTGTGTAGTTTGGCTTGTGGTCACTGCAAGGGTATTACCTGCAACAATGCTGCGGTGAACAATGAAGCCGAGTATCTTGGCGGTCACGTCGATTGATAAGACTTAATCTGCTCCAGGTGACATTATCTCCCAAGATATCAGAGATTAGTTATTTAAATGATAAAAATTGTGTTCCTTGACACCAGAAACATAAGTTTAGACACTTTATTTGTATTTCTAGCATTAAAGGCAAAAAACTTATGCACTTTCTAGTTTTTGGTAGAAATGGTGGCTGCCATCTTGGATTTTGGTGAATTTAAGGTATTAGCACCACGCAGATCGTGGTAGATTTTTTATCCTAGCTAGTAGAGCTTATTTCCAATCATAATCAGTTGAAAAACTAAATAAAGAAATTTTGTTGAACCAATGTGGTTTTTTTAGGCTTTATTGATTGACTACCAGTCCTGTAACGCAGATAGGTCTCTCTGCAGCTTCTCCTGATCTGTTCGACATTTTATCGGGCGATACAGGAGGCAGTCATCTGCAAAGAGACGAACCCGAGAGGAGACCGTCCGTGGAAGGTTATTAATATAGGTCGAAAAAGAGGGGGGAGGCTACATACAAATCAATAACGGGTTACACCTAATTTCAAGTATACAGCTGGTACTTCAGAACATTGTTGGGAGATGTCATTTGCTGAAGATTACTACGATGCAATAAGCAACAAGATCGCTGACGCTAATGCTATCCCCCGCCATTAATTAAAGTCAATAATGGCTTCAAGGTCAAAGGTTAAAATTAGGTCAAAGGTCATAACCCTCAAAAAAACACATTTACGCCCCAAGAGGGATGTGTGTGTGCACATGAAACCAATCCAGCGAACGCTTTCCGAGATATTGTCATGAAACGGAACTTATCATATGCCATCAATTTAAGTCAGTAATGGCCTCAAAATCGAAGGGCAAAAATTAGGTCAAAGGTCAAAACCCACAAAAGGCACATCTACACACCCTAAGGGATTTGTGTGTGCAATATGAAAACAAACCAGGCAACGCTTTCGGAGATATCGTCCGGAAACTGCATTTATCAGCCGACATCAACTAAAGCAAATAATCGCCGCAAATCAAAGGTAAAAAATTATGTCATAGGTCATAACACCCACAAGGCACATCTACAGTCCCTAAGGGATTTGTGTATGCAATATGAAAGCAATCCGGCTAACGGTCTCCGAGATATCGTCCGGAAACGAAACAGGGACGCACAGACGTATGGCCGCACGGCCAGACATGGTGATGTAAATATCCCCCGCCATATACTTAGTGGTCGGGGGATAAAAAGGCAGTGCGTGCTTACTTCTCAAGTAAGCAGTTAACAGTCTTTGGACTTACAGGGCAGACTAAAACCAGGATATTTACACTGGTTCGACACATAATAATACCTACCTGATATCTGATATTGTTTGTATTCCAATGGGCGAACATGGCACCGATTAGACCAGTTATCAAAACCTGCAAACATCCAAAAACACTGTACATTCAAACTGGCAAACTGGCAAGCTTTACTCAAAATAGAAATTTACGCTTAAACCGTTAATCGCTATAGTCGTTTATAAATCGTTTTATTAGCCGATCAAATCAACGCGTTGTTGTCCGGGTTAGCCCGACAATCGGTTCTATATTAGGTGTTAGTCTGTTTCACCAGATCCTGGGAGTAGCCTGTTTTCAATTTGCTCGGCTGCTGGTTAAAAAAAAGTAACAAACTTTTTCTCTGATATTTTTTCATCTTCCCCCAATAAAACTGTATTGTTGAACTCAAAGACTATTTATCATGTAATAAAATTTCCAAATGACAGCTTTCATTTCATAATTTCAGTAAAAGAGGAAATTTATTACATGCCAAATGTTCTAATTTACAAAATACACAACAAAACTCAAACAAATTTTCAGCGAAGCTGGGGGAAGATGGAAAAATCACCCAAGTAGAATTGTGCACACAAGTTTTGAGATCGAAAAAAAGGCTACTCCCAGGTACTGGTGAAACATACCGTAGTT
This sequence comes from Flabesymbios commensalis, assembly GCA_964017125.1. NCBI lineage: Eukaryota > Metazoa > Annelida > Polychaeta > Terebellida > Flabelligeridae > Flabesymbios > Flabesymbios commensalis. Next base: position 47,576,939 of record OZ024907.1, on the reverse strand, counting down.
TCGCCAAGCGGAGGCATTAACAATAATCTCGCCTCATCCTCCTATAACCTGATAATCTCAGATGGTATTTTTTAATTCACTTGAAGCTGGAATTGCGTTAGCAATTCCAGCTTCAAGTGAATTAAAAATATTTGTTAGTTTTACCATGATTGATCCCCAGATGGCGGCACTGACGTAGGCGTAGACGTGGTTGTCGTTTTTACACGGATCTTCAGGCCATCCGTCACTGGTGTATGCATTGGAGTCACAGTCGTCGTCATCGAAATTATTAGCAGTGTATGCAGTGTCTGATATGCCCATGATACAGCTGATTAGAGCCAGTATCACCAGCATCCAGCCGGTACTCCGGAACAACAGGAACGGAAAAGCGGAACGCTCTGCGTAAAAAGCATCAGAATTATACAACTATAAAAACATTCAGAAAAACACTGTCTGGAAAAAAATAGGAATAGTTGAGCTCATTAGTATATCAGGCTTAATATGACATGTCAACTAAGAATAATTTATTATGCCATAAACTTCCATAATATTTCACTAAATTATAAAATGATAAATATGATTATAGATAATTAAAATTAGATACACATTTGATTGTGTAGGTATGTTGATTAAAACAAATTGCCATTTTCGCGAAGAATATTAGGAATCTCACCCTGGTATTTGGACCACATGTTCGTCTGTTCAGTCTATATAGCTGTCAACGAAAAAAATGGCATGAAGACCAAGAAACCTAGAAAAACATGACATGACATTGTTTTAACACCAATTGTAAAATAAACTATTTTCTAAGCGATGTATAATATTCTTGTCGCGATTAGGATTTGAACCTCTCCAGTAAACACATTCAATATATATTAACTCCCTAAAGTGTTAGATAACAGAATTTATTTTGAACTTGAAGTGGTCTTCCACTAACGCGACCGACAAGTGTAAAAATTACTAGCAATTGTACAATTTGAATCACACGTAGTACAATGTCATCTGTACAATCACATGTAGTACAGTGTCCTCTGTACAATACATGTAGTACAATGTCCTCTGTACAATCATTGATGTAGTACAATGTCCTCTGTACAATCACATGTAGTACAATGTCCTCTGTACAATCACATGTAGTACATGTCCTCTGTACAATCACATGTAGTACAATATCCTCTGTACAATCACATGTAGTACAATATCCTCTGTACAATCACATGGAGCACAATATCCTCTGTACAATCACAAGGAGCACAATGTCCTCTGTACAATCACAAGGAGCACAATGTCCTCTGTACAATCACATGTAGCACAATGCCATCTGTACAATCACATGTGGTACAATGTCCTCTGTACAATCACATAGTACAATGGCATATGTACAATCGCATGTAGTACAATGTCATCTGTACAAACACATGTAGTACAATGTCATACCTAGGCTATAATTCCCCAGTTGTTTTTTACTACATGATGTAATCGCATATACCACGAACACGCTGCACAGAGAAGACAGATAATATTAAAAATAATGTAAAATTGTGACATTCTGTCTCACTTGCAGAGATCAAGTGAAAATGAAGACCAATAAAAGGGAGGTGAATTGTGTGTGGATGGGTTCAAATTAAAATCGAACATTTTTTCGTTAACAATGACGTAGGTAGGTCTAAGTGGATGTGCCTATGCACCTTTTGTTATAGATAGGGTGCGGTCTTTACAACGATAATTACTTAACCACAGCCATCTCTATGACGATTAAATGTATTCTCCTACGTCACGGCAGGCAACATTATACTCCACCCGATACATGCTATTTATAACATGCAACAAATGGGGAGTAATATCGGTGAATGAACGTTAAAAAAACTGATGATAAATAAGTGCATTTGTTGTCAACAAGGCCGGTATGGTCAAAGCGTTTTTTTTTATATAGCAGGCGCCTGATTGGGCGATATGGCCATTTCGACCAATCACACGATAGGTTATTTTATGTGTGAATCGGCAGGACAACAAGTAGCTGTCACTTAAAGATGATAATGTCAACATTGACAATTAGCTGAAATCATTTCTTTGTCATGAGAAATCATGCTGGTCCAAAAAACATGACTTTTCATGCATGTTTTCCATGATCACTGGCAACCCTGCGAACTGAACTGACGAGCTATGGGTGAGATTTATCCATGAAAAAAATAGAGCAGTCTTTTTTCCATCTTTTTCCCTTACAAAAATGGCCTAACCCCCCCCCCCCCCTCGTAATCCCCCCGTTAATTTTCTTTCCATTAGTTTAAAAAGACATACTTTTAAGTGCAAAAAAAGCAAAATATGCAACGACTCTTTCTATTCCGAGCTGTGGGTGTGTGTGTGATGAAGTGTATCGCACTTACACCACACCGGACACACGGGTCACACATGGACACACACAGTACGGACTGAGGACCTTCAAATAAACGAAGGGTAATCCCCCCGCCTTTCCTTGACAGGGCGAGGGACTAAACAGATTTTACAATGCACATTCAAAGAAATGTTTTGTAGAAAATTGCAGTGCCTTTTTCAATTTAGTGTTATTTTTTATACGGGAGTTTATAATATGATTACTACCTATATGTTTCACCCGGTATACATTGCTATAATGTAATATAAACTGTAATGGGATATTAAAATGGTTTAGTGCATTTTAGATATACTTGGTGTCGTTAGGTAATATATAGATTATTGAGAAGTAGATTAGGGTCTCTATCATACAACGTAAAAATATGTCAAACTAGAAAGAGTTGTTCGGAAACGAACACGAAAGCAGTTACCGCCAGTCAGCCATTATAACTTTGAAATAGATCAGCAAACTTTGTCACCAGTCAGCCCTATAACACAGGACAGTTTATCATATAATGATTCCGAGATAATGAGCAAAATTGAAACAAAGTGGTTACCAGTCGGTCATTCTGAATTTTAGATATGCAAAATTTGTCGTGTGTTGTCCTTGTGTAACACCGGACATTTTATTTCATCTTACAGATCTAGCTATCATGCAATATTTCCAAGATAATTAGTAAAACCGACTAAAAAATTCTAAATCTGCGGAATTTGTCAGATGTTATCCTTTTGTGGTACCTTACCATTTTGTTTTATATCCATGGTCCAGCCATTTTGCATTGTTTTTGAGTTCAGTTAATATCTTGAAATTAATTACCCAAATTCAAAATGTCACCAGAAAATTCCCCAGTGGTATGTGATGGCTATGTGAAGTATGAGGAAGCAGAAGTTGATAGATTAGCTGTCATGAAATATTATATAAATAATGAAAAAAAGGGCGCTTTCGGCTTTGTTTTCGCGTTACGTAAATATCACAAATTATTCAAATTCAAAATGGCAGCTTAACGACCTTTTTACAATTGTTTTCTTCCAAAAGTTAATCAGGTCATTGGCTGACATAGATCAACATATCTGCCAAATTAAAAGAAGATCTGATGGAAACACGCTAACAACAATTTCTTTGTTAGTGGCCGTAGTAATTAAGGGGTCGGTGATATGGGGATCAAAATGTCAGAAAACAATAATCCCCAGTATGTGATGGCTATGTGTAGTATGTGGAAGCAGAAGTTCAATAAGGCTCATAGTTTACGGCACATTTGGGTGAACGTGTCTATGATTGGCGTGATGATTCTTTGCTCTTGTACACCGGAAACATTTGAGTATTGCTCTGCCGATCAAAGTCTAAAGGCCGTTTGGTTGTCTGCCGTTTGGCTTTGCCGAGCAGTACTGTCGGCTTACCCAATAGCTAAACGCCTTCATGTTTTTTTTAATAAAAGCTATCCAATAAAACTATATTTCCTAGGAAACTTTCACACGGTGATTTTATACCGATCCTTGAGTTATTGAAGATTAATTCTCGGAAATGATCAAAACGATCACAATATTGCCTGTGTTTTTACGTGTTAATACAAGTGTTAATACAACCTTATTAAATTTGAAGATCAACTATCTGACTTATTTAATACAGAGACGCCATGATATTAAACACTAAAATCCATGTAATTAAATGATTTAGGATTATATGTATGCTAAAATGCACAACATAAATTATCATATATTGGTGGCGTAGTGTACCAAAAAATTACAAGTGGTATTTTCGAAATACCGGATGTTTTTTTGATAATAAACATGATAAAATGATGGTGGAAGCAAGCCCCGCTTGTCAGGACATACATCACCCCCTTGGATATGAAAGGGTGTATCTGCCACTTTGTAAAGTGGCAGATACACCCTTTCATATTCAAAGGGAAGACATGGTATGCCCTGACAAGCAAAGTACGAGGAGACTGACAAACACATGTTTTAATTAGCAGCTGTCACAACAGCAGTGAACAACTTCTATTGTTCTAAGGGCAAATAATGCTTTATCGGGCTCATTTCATCTTTCGCGTCTTATGAAAAAAGTTGGGAGTGGAAACTGATATAGGCCTATAATAGTGATGACGATATAGGACACATGTAACACGTTATGTACATGCAAGCAAACTGGTTGACCTTATCCTTGGCCAGGTATGATTCTCAGAAAAACAACTCACATCAGCCCCTTTTTATACATTGTGGTTACAGGGGTTTTCAAGTTCGAGATGATATATTTGATACCCTTATTTGAGCCTTGTTCACATTGGCACGTAGCCATCATTAGTTTCCACACACCCAGCAAATATGAGACATTGGTCAAATGCTGGGCCAACGTCGTAGACGGTGGGCCAAAAGAAAAACAACGTTGGGCCAAGGCTTCTTGTTTGCTGGGCATCACACACAAGATAGATAATGTAACAAAGTATATGAGTATATTATGCAGTGATTTAATCATTTTGTTATGTCGGTAATTACCAGTTTCTAGTTCGATATGATTATTAGAATAGACCTAACTAACAAGTTACTAGTAAGATTTGAACAAGTTACCAGTTCTAGTTCCAGTTGACAACTGTACTAGTGTACATAGCCAACGTAATATTCAACACTTCATTTTACAAGTATTTCAATATAACGTATCGAGTGCAGTAATGTCATAAGGATGTCTTCGACTGTCCTTTTTCGAAAAGAGCATATCGTAACAAGGAATTCTAGGTCAGAATTATACAGACAAATACAAATCCTGGTGTATACTCATGTTGTGCAGCAACTCGTTATTTGTTGCAGGAACTTGCGAGGATGGATCTTAAGTGATGTCGACATACAAATTAAAGGGTTGCGAAAAAAAAGTTAATGCTGAGACAAAGTTATTTGTATTTCGTTACATGGCCAACTGGGCTGGGCCAACTGTAAACCAACGTTGAGCCGACGTCTCATGGTTGCTGGGACATTAAGTAAAAAATTGAGTAAGCGTACGTCATTTTCTCAACCGGAACGATCATTCGAGAAACTTGGTACATGTAATACGTTAAAAACAATGCAGTCTGTAAATAAAAACGGGATGATGAACAGACGATGACGCTAGTGCTGGGTGACATCTGACATGGCTTGGGTTATTGAGTGATTTTTTTTATTGTACCGATTTCATACATATAGGATCTCGGAATTATTACAGATACAAAGGGAGGGGGGGTTTGGGCAAAATTCTAATTTGGAATGCCATGGGGTGTCGTCACTCCCATCAATTATAGTAGAGAGTTGGAATATCTCACCGATAGATTAGTATGATTAGTGAGGATCCTATTAGTTTAAGTACGCTAGCTCAACTGATAGCGACAGAAATGTCATCAGGTAATTGTTTTCTTAGCTGAATAGCATATTTGCAGTTGATTAGGGCAAATAGGTCAAGTTTGCAAGCCATTACCATGCTGTAATGTCGCCAAAACTGATCTAATCGCCACAATGGATTAAAAAAAAAAGTTTGATAGTTTTCAAACCATCATTTTTATCATTTTCCACGAATTAATGAAAATATACTTGTATTGGGATGATAATGCCCACAGCGTAAAACTATGTTCATTTGACATTGCAAAAAGGTGGGAAAGGCGAGTTGGTGAGAATTGTGTACAATTCATGTGGATATGAAAGGGTGTATCTGCAACTTTGTAAAGTGGCAGATACACCCTCTCATATCCAAGGGGACGTATTGTGTACAGATCCATGTCCACCATTTATGCCTCCCTTGGATGAGCAGGGCTGTTCCATTTTAACAGGGGGTCTCATCCCCCTCTACGTCAAAGCGAATAGAATATTTGGAAATAATATTATGTACATGACGCTCGGTCAGTAGGCCTATGGTTGGTTTTAATTCAGAAAAAAATCTGATAACGCGCAGTGTATTCTAACATAAATAAACTAGGGCTTAATTACAACGATCTCTGATCCATCAACTACATTTAAAAATGGCGCAGTAGTAAAGGATACGGGGGGGAGGGGGGGTTGCATTTTAAACTCCTCAGCTCTTAACTGCTGAATAAAGATATTTCATTCATGTTGGTACTTACATTATTACCACCAATGCGTAGTTAAATACATACTACATAATTACTGTACCTCGAAACGGTCGTAAGCTGACAGACCCATAATCATAATAATTAGCGACGTCAGTGGTATCTGGGCTAAGCTTGCTCTCGTACAATAAACAAACAAGCACGAGATGTTGCCCCAATGTTGCATTTATGGTGTAGAGTGTAGTCACAATAACTTACGTATACATTACAAAGAGAACTACCGTAGAATATATAATTACCCCTTTACCATGTTTACATACATGACAGATTATCACAGACATATTCCTATAACACGAAGGCATTCACTGCCGTTTTTAGGCCTAAGTCAAATATTGTCGTCATGTGGCGTCCGTCTGACCGCAACTTTTAGCATTATGCCTTGTTTCGCGTTACAGGAATGTACATTATCTTCACATACACGTTAAATATGATTACACAAACCTTCATCGAGTTCACATTAGTACTTTCTGTGACCTCTATGAACTTGTTTTTTCCGAGCGGCTAAATTCCTTGCGTAATATCTGGAAAACCGTGCTAGATAGCTAGACCATTACTATAGAACAAAATGTTCGGTTTCGGGGAGGGATAGGCATATATGCCCTGAAATTTTTTAACTCGATAAAAAGCAAAATGGCCAACTTGCAGACATTATTGACATTAATATGCGTAAGATCTGGAACACCACTACTCTATAGCAAAATGAGTGGCTTCATGGAAGGATGCCCCTGATAAAAAATTAAAAATGACAATTTTCGACCATTATTTATATTGACATTTTGTCAAAAATGTAAATTTCTCTCCTATTATCTGTCTAACTTGAGACATTGAACTACATGGTCAGAAGGTGATAACTTTGTTTTTAAATGATTCGCCTTTAAACGATGATTAAGAGGCTGAGGCCTAATTCCGTAGCCGGTGGGCTTTTTTTAAATATTGAGTGATGTCAAATACACCGGCCCAATTCCGAAATTTAAGAACAATTTAATGTAGCAGGAATACGCATGTGCATGTGACAATGTATTGTATATAATGATAAATTAAATAATAAATAGTTCTTCACAAAAAATCCTTTGTGTAAAAAATATCATTTAATATGGACAGGTACGTACACAGGTACAAGTGTGCAGTTTAAATGAAAACAAGTTTTTACTCCCTAATAACAACACCGTAAATAACTAAACGCTCTAATTAGAATGGAACTGGTAAAAAAGGATACGATTTATATGTCTGAGTTGGGCACGTGAATGACACGCCCTCACCATGAGGCACTGTGACGCATGGCGCGGACATAGAGCATTGGGCCAACACCAGCCTAACCAACAGTGATGGCGGTCATGTGCTGCGCAAGTCTATATCATCTATATCATCTATGTCATAAATCTAAGGGGAGTGGAGGTCTGTAAACTGCCTATCAGAGCGTACAAAAGGGTACGAATAACCCCACCATTATGCTTGTATATGCTTGAATTATGCTTGTATAAACCATGGAGACCGAAGGGTTTTTAACAATTTGAAATCATCCTAAATGTCTTGGATCTTTCCGCTTCATTTGAATACCTAATATGTTATGGGTGTACGGTCATTATAAATATTTACATTCTTACAGTGCGGAGATCGACTTTAGACGTCAGAATCTGACAAACGTCAGATTATGACGTCTAAAGTCGATCCCCGAAACAAACCCGAATTCTGGAAGAAAATAGGACGAATGGGAGCGAGAAATCAAAAAGTGCCTCAGATACCATTTGAAGTAGTACTAGAAAATGACAGTACTAGTAAAGACCCAGATACTGTCCTAAAAGTGTGGGCGGATGCCTTTTCTGGTCTACTTAATCCAGATACCAGAGGCTCAGAAAATTGTGATACGGACAATGACGACAATATAGCAGCAGCAAACGACAGCACAGCCCTGAACGTAGACATCACCCTGCAAGAGGTCGCAGAGGCAGTCGGGATGGCACACAAACATAAAGCACCCGGAGTGGACGGAATACCTGCGGATGCACTGAAAACGCCTCGTATTGTTGTAGCATTACACAAACTATTTTCTTTTTGTTTTAAATCAGTGTAATTCCAAGTGAGTGGACAAAATCCATCATCAATCCTATTCCTAAAGCAGGATCCAAAGACCCCAGAGATCCATCACAGGCCCGGGGGATCAGTTTAATCCCATCTATGTGCAAAATTTACAGTTATATTTTAAATACAAGACTAAGCAAGTGGACAGAAGACAACTCTGTTTTGAACGATTGTCAAAATGGTTTTCGTCAAAAGCGATCTACCATAGATCATCTTACAACTCTGACTACAGTGATTGAAAGTAGAAAAGCGGAACGCAAGCCCACATTTGTTGCCTTTATTGATTAAAAAAAAAAGCATATGATAATATTAATCGGAACCTGTGGTGGCATAAGCCCAGACATTTGGGAATTTCTGGTAAATTTCTTGAGAGTGTTAGATCAATATATAAAGATACTAAAAGTTGTATTAAACTTCAGCATATGTTATCCGACTGGCTTCCAGTGGAGGCAGGTGTAAAACAGGGGTGTACCTTATCTCCTTTACTTTTTAATTTGTATATTAATGATTTGCATAAGGCTATTGCTGATGCTTGTAAAGGCATAATGATTGACGATATGAAAATTAGTATGCTAATGTACGCTGACGATGTAGTTTTAATGGCAGAGTCTGAAAATGATTTGCAAGTTATGTTAAATTCATTAAGCAACTGGTGTACACAGTGGAAGTTATTGATAAATAGAACCAAATCAGGCATACTACATTTTAGACCGAATAATTTAGAAGCTACGCAGCACATTTTTCTATGTGGGGACGGTAACATAAGTATCATGAATTCATATAAGTACCTTGGTTTGCAAATAACAGACCGTTTAGATTTAACACATACTGCTAAAGTTGTAGCCCAATCGGCGAATAGAGCACTGGGATTGTTAATTTCTAAAGTAAAAGCTATGGGGGGAGTTTCATATAATTGCTATATAAAATTGTTTGACAGCTTGGTTAGGCCAGTCAATAATTATGGGGCTGCGATATGGGGCACCCGTAGTTACCCCTGTATTGACGCTGTGTGCAATCGGGCATGTCGCTTCTTCATGGGCGTTGGCCAACAGTCACCCGTAGCTGCTATTCAAGGCGACATGGGTATTACCCCTCCGTTGATTAGACAATACGGTAAAATACTCCGACAAGACAGTTGTCTACAATTAATGCCACACAGTAGAGGTATTAGATAATTAGTGAAGAACACGGCATTATTAGAAAGAAGCCTCTGAGGGCGGAGCCCGAAGAGGCGTCTTTCTAATAATATCAGTGTTCTGAACTGATTATCGGACATAGTCGTTACCAGAACCCCTCCTCTGTGTCTACCCCACCTTTAAACTCCATGAACCAAAGTTTTGTTTATTGTTGAAATTTGGACACGCCCATTTATAGGAGAGGGGTTGTGTGCGCATAGGAACAGTTTTTCCTGATGACAAAAGTAAGTCTGGTGTCATTTAGAAAAAAATAGTACTTGCTGGTGAGACGTGCTTCATCACAGTAACTTGATTCTTGATGTTTCCCAATCATTAATAAATATTTGGTATGTACAATATAATTTTTTCTTTATACATTATTAAGCAATTTATGTTAATTTGAAATTTTTCAATGTAATATCTATATATATATTTAAAAATTTATCATGTTTATATTTATGTTTATATTTCTTTGACATTCACAGTCAACGTGATAGTCAATGGCTCATAACAAATCATACCAAATCAAGAGAATAAAATTAGTTTCAGGTATTGCTCAGCATAAAAATCAATGCAGGGTCAATATGATATCCCATGCATCAAACAGGATACATTCAAATTATGTCGGTTTAATGTTGGGCCAGCATCGCAGAAGTTGTACCATCAATAGCACAACATTGTTTTGACGTAGATAAGCACCGTTTATAGGCCTACAAAAAGGTTAAAAAAATATTATAAATATTTCGGCTCATAGGCCTTATATGGTCGTGTGTTTGTTTCGGGTACGTTGAACAGAGGAGAGTGGGTACCGCCGGCGACCTCTCTCTCTATCCACCACAGAGCTATGTGTCTTAATGCGGGTTGTCTGTTCAAGTGACTGGGCTGCTCACAGAGACAGGGGTACCAAGCATTATTAGCCAAAAAACATGCAACCTTGGCCCGAAGCTGGTTATATATTGGCCAACGTCAAAAACGTTGGAAATACATTACACTGATGCTGGACCAATGCAGCCTATTTGTCGCTTCCAGATAGTGCTTCGTAGACGGCCAGATAGAGTTCAGTAGACAGTCAGAACAGTGGTCTGGGCGTGTAATAATACCTAGGTCAAATCTAATAATGCTGTGTGAACTGAATCAAGACGGCATTATTTCAGAGAATGCCCAGTAAACACAATAGAAAAACAACCTTGGTAATGACTATTGAACCATAAAGTATATATGTGGGTTAAAAATAAACGGTCTATAAGAAAGCGAGGATGGGTGGGACGAGTGGAAAAAATCTGGGATGATATGGGTATTAGAGAACAATTACATTTATATAGTGGCAGCGAGCGTCAAGATTTTTTAAAAGAGGAGGCAATGGCAAACATATATTTAAGTGGAAAAAATAATTTAGAAAGAGAAGAGGCTATACGTGGAAATGGTAAAAACAAGTTAAGAACCTATCGGATTTTCAAATCTAATTTCTTCACTGAAAATTATCTTCTTATTAAATCACCACGGTTAAGCAGTGCGATGGCAAAGTTTCGTTGCGGTATTGCACCGATTAATATAGAAATTGGAAGAAACTATGGTATATCCGCAAATGAACGTTTTTGTCATTTCTGCTCAGACGAGGTAGAAGATGAAATACACGAGCTTCTCTATTGTTCAATGTATAATTGTGTCCGAGATCAACTGTTCAAGCATGCTGTATAGATTAACAATAATTTTACGTCACTGAATGATTCAGAAAAACTTCATTTTATTTTCACCAAAGATGATATTACATATAGATGTGCCAAAACCTGCAATGAAATTTTAACTATACGGAGAAATCTTACCATAAATGAACGTTTTTAGTTGCATATATGTATATACGCATTACTGTGGATATTACATAATTATACTTCTAAAAATAATTTAATTTTTTTTTTCTAACTGTTTCATCTCACTGTTTCATCCGTACATATTTATCATTCATCCAATTAGCATATCATCTTATCATTTGCATGTTTTCACTCATTGCATTAGTCATATATATAGTCATATAATGTGATGTTTGCTTTTAGTAAACTTGTTTTCTTTTTATGTCTCTTTCAATTCTTTATGAGTGACCTGTGTTGACAGGGTGAGACCAAAATAAATGTTTTAATACTACTTTTACTACTACTATATGGTATGAATTATTATGTCCTTATATGGGGTGATTGGCTATCATGTGACCCTCTCAGAGGGTCACATGATAGCCAATCACCCCATATAAGGAAACACTTGTGCCCCATCTTGTGGCAACTTTGATTTATTTGTCACAAAATTATTCATACTATATAAGAGGTGATAGATCACCTTTAAATTAAATCAAATTAAATACATGTTTGAATGTCTGTAATTTGCACTCATATAATTTCAAATATGTTGTAAATTCTTTTTTATGTTTATGTTTATTTTGTGTAAATTATTGTAATCTCAGCTAAATTCAAGCAAACGGTAAGACATATTCCCGACGAGCTTAAAAAAAGAATTTCTAAAAGCATTTCTGAAAAAATTTGAGAAGAAATTTTGAAGTCAATTTCAGTCACCAACATAGCAGTTTGATCATATAGGGAACATATGCTGTTGTAATTGCAAATAAGAGTTTATTTTCATAACGAAAAGAACAGAAGTTGAAATAGTAAAATGGTGGTAATTATTTTGCTTTGTTTAAAAATAGCTTGTTTAAATATTTTTTTAGTGTTCGTTATAATAGCAATGCTGAAACCGTAGTTCTGCTCGAGTATATGAGTATCACATGGAGTATGGTAGGCGTCAACATGGATTTAAAACTCCATCACTTCATTGATAAATGTTCAAAATATACAAGTAGATATACTAAAAATTAAAATGTTCCCCGCTTTCAGTTTTGTCAGTAACAGTAAATCGGAAACAAGACAATTAGGAAGAATTTCAAGCCACCAATGATCATAGTATAACATTCTAGCTTTTGAATTATATAGTGAAAAAAGCTTTCCTTCGGCATTATCATCATGATCATTGAAGCAGCACAACTATGATTTGTAAAGCAGGTGATAATGGTATCGCTGCAAAAAAATACCAACAAAATTTAGAATGAGCTCTTTCAGCATGATCAGTTTAAGAGATTGAAAGAGTCCGCAACTGTTTTACATTTTTAAAATTTTGCCCCCGCCTCATATCTCTCCCCAAGAAACAAACACCTTCAGAAACACATTTAGAAAGCTAGAGCGGTGGCTGCAGTATGCATATATACGTTTTAAAATCGGGACATCAGTTGAATATTGAGAAATTCAATTTGCTTACAAGAAACTGTTCAGGTAGTTAAAATGTCATGGTAACCCCAACTATTATGCAACGGTACTCGTCTGCGAACGTATCTACACCATGGAGAAGTGGGGGGGAATCGAATACATCAAGAAGTATGTAACCCCGGTTATTATGGAACATCCCTCATTCCTATGATATATGGTGGAGTATGGCGTAGTTTCAAGCATGGTAAAAAATCTGAGTAATTGATTGAATATTAATATTAAAGCGCTAAGTTGTGAAAATTAAATTTTCACCCACTTGCCACAACTTCATTTATTTAATTTGGGACCAAACAATTGCAAAATACGTATGTCTTAAACACTCACTTGATTTCCAATAGCAGTGATTTAAATGTTGATAGGCTGATAAAATAAATTAAGAACGTCTTGATTGGCGTTGTAAGGGTTGAGAAGTGTAGGTGCTTACAAGGAATGGCCACGTTTTATTAAACCGCAGTAGTAACTCGAATTACCTTATGGCACATCCTTCATCTTTTAACCATTCCGAGCCGTTGGGGAATTGCACGCATAAAATCGGTGGAATGTTGAGGACTGTGTTTGGCTTACAAAAAATATGTTCTTTGACAAAAACAGTCATGGTGACCCAAAATATTTTCGAACAGCCAGTGTCTGGGCTATGGAGTAAATTAAATAAATGGGGTTTCAAAGGTGAAGATAAAAGGTGCAAGTTTATAGTCTGATATCAAGTCTGAAGACCTATTATCCTACATTACATCACTGAGCATGTTCATTCGTGTGCCATTTCAACTCCACAGAGAGCATACAGTCCTGTAGCCGTTTCGGCGCATTGAACTTATCGTACACATTGTCATCTCTGTCCTACCAGGTACTCATTCTCACCTGAGTCAAGTGAAGCATTTGAGGGTGGAGTGCCTTGCCCAAGGACACAATATCTTAACAATGTCCAAAGCTGAGAGGAGAGAAACATGATATTTCTCTGAAAATTCTGCACCAAGCGGGATTCGAAACCGCACGGCAGGCAGCGACATCGGCAGAACGCCGCGCTCTAACCATTGCGCAATGCCCTCTCTTTTAGGCCACCTGTGTGCACATATAAGCTAAACTGGGCCAGGAGAACCTCCTGAGGATGGTGAGATGAATGCGATGACACTACCCTCCAGACACAGGATTCGAAATTCGACCCCTGGTGGTCTAAATATTAAATACTGTTGAAAAATAATCTGTTTGTTTTTCACCGGTCATGGTGATCCGAATTAGCGTGGAAAACCTTCATTTTTGAACTTTGAAACTTCACTGTAAGAAACGGCCCTTGTGACCACAAATATTATGGAGCAGCCTCCATTATCTGATCTAAGTGGGACTCATGGGAAATATTAATGAGCGTATTGTGCTTACATGAAATTGCGCCGTGAAGTACGGACGCACGGACAGACAAAAGATTACCAACTCTACCAAAAATATGGTAAGTACATAGTTATACTAACTAGTTTGGACGGAAACCAGGATTGAATAGATAAGAGATTTGGGAGGAATTAAAATCCGAGTACCCTAAACGCCCTGGCATAATGTTGTTTAATAAACGTGTAGAATTACATTGTATAACTGATAAATCCAGTAAAAACGGTAAACTGGCTAGAAATGGTCATTATTTTCCCACCATTTACAGACACCATGTTCAGAAGGTATTAACTGGCAGTATTAAAAAGGTAGTCACGACATTTGCACTCTGTGTACGACAATTTCCGATATTACTTCCTCCTGGATAAACAAACCAATTAAACATTAAAACCACCGTAACATATACAAACAGGTTTCCGTTCTTTGTATATATCTGTGTCATTATAATGTACCATTCTTCAAAATCGCCAAGGTATGACGAAGAGGTTGGCGATAGCATGTTATTCAACAGTAATGAAAAAAACAACACAAGTGCTGGCAGCGAATGCAGCCATGACCTTGAATTCTTTTGAAATTTAATTGTAGGAGGGGGGGTTATCGTTGTGTCGACGCCTTGTGCTGGCTGGGAACATACCCAGCTAACTTGAAAAGATGAACCAATACAATAAAAAGCTACCGAAACTTGAAAATGGTCATACTTTGGTGGATTGACCATTGAATCGGCTGAACAGAGGACCGATGTCTTTTGTTTGGGAGGAGTTACCTCACTTTCCCCCAACGAAAAACCAGATTGTTTGGACGTTGTTTCAACATTACAAACGTAAATTCTGCTGTACAAATCGCATACTTTACAGGTCCGCGATGAAATGATAATTATGATTCCCGTATTTGAGTACCATATAGACCATTTGCAGTATTAAATGTAGAAAAAAGTGATCGTGTTGTCAATAAAGTAAAATAAAAGTCCTATAACTAATATGATGGCACGGCTTTTAATCGATATCTGTCAATTAAAATTATGTTTTCACTCTCCAAATAGAGACTTTAAACGCCTGCAGCAACGTTCACATTATTATATACGAATACGAACTGAGACATGTGAGTAAACAAATAATTGAAATATTTTGCAATTTATTTTTTGCGGCGGCTATCCCCTGACTCTTCAGTGCGTCGGTGCGTCCATAATAAGCGACGGACTTAGAAATGAAAATTGTTATCAATATTCCCATGTTGCGTTACATTATAAGCCAATGCCGGGTTAATGTAACGTAGCAAAAACGTAGGCTTAATGTTTCATGTTTACTGGGATGGGATAATAGTGGAGCTTAGGTTCCAACGAATGTTCAGCGAAAATGAAAAGTCGGTCTTCAAAATTTTATGATTAGATGGATGGATGGATGGATGGACGAACGAACGAACGATTGAACGAACGAACGAACGAACGAACGAACGAACGAACGAACGAACGAGCGAACGAACGAACGAACGAACGAACGAACGAACGAACGAACGAACGAACGAACGAACGAACGAACGAACGAACGAATAATATAGCTGAGGGACAGGGCATGACTCAAACAAAATAATTGTTGCAGTTGGTTCTAGATTGACTAGACTATAAATACACCTATCACACTGACAATTTGCATGATATGAGAGGCGCATAACTAATTACGGCTCCTTTTTTAAAATCTTTTTCGGAGGGTTCAAAAATGTCATGGTACCAATCAATACATAATATTTTAAATATCATTTTAAATGTTTGAACTGCCTTTTTTAAATTATGAATGACCTCATTCATCAAAACCGAGCTACGTTGCCATGCAAATAAAAATACAGTTTTTTTTTAGTTTACTTTAGAGGTAAGTGATCATATATTGCTTTCGATTTGCAGAGCAGTACGGTGCTTTTGTGACGAATTGCAATCGACATGTATACACCAACCTATATTACCATTAAATAGTTTTTTTATCTTCGAGGAAAACATGTGAGCTATCAGATGTGTTCATAAACCTGTTGACTTAATGAAAACAATCAGTACAAATTAAAACAAAAATTAACATTTAAATCTATGTGAATATAAAGTCATTGTTGACATTCCACTCAAATCAGTGACCAATCAATCAATCAGCTCATGTTTCTTCAATAAATAATAACAAAATGCCCTTTAAATCTTTCAATGTGGGCAAATACGTTCAGATCCCAAATAAAACGCCGAAGCCGAAATTTGCGTTATCAATCCAGGTTCAAATGAATGAACCTGGAAATGAAATGATCCAAGGACAATGCAAAACTACATGTACACAGTTAAACAACTTTAGTTATTTGGATAGATGGAGCTGTTTTATGGAATCTCTCGTCCCCGTCGCTATCCACCAAGACAGTAATGATACTTTTTGTTGATCCTCTTTTTCGATATTAAAAATATTTCGTAGTATCGGCCTGTATCTGTGTCAACCTTCCTGCCCCAAAATGAACACCTGACAACAGGCACTTTTATTTAAAAAAAATTCTATGCCCAATCTATGCCAGTTTATATTTCATCGACATGGAGGAAGTCTTTCGTCGATTGCAGATTGATCAAGCAAACATAAGGCCACGAACAAACGAACAAGGATTACCAACAAACAGGGAGCGAGTGAGTTAGCGAATTACTGGGCAAGTTTTCGCTAATTGAATGAAAAAAAATGACCCAACGAATGAAAAAACAAACGAACGAACGAACGACCGAACGAGCAAATAGACAGATGGACAAACAGGCGATTAAACATGCCAAACGGACAGTAAAAATGAATGAATAGAGTTTATGAATGAATGGGGTTTTAGGTTACATTTGTTCATATAGAATATAGGCTAAATTGGTTCAGGATAACCTGAGGATGGTGATATGAATGAGATGATACTGCCCTCCGAACACAGGATTCGAGATTCAAGCCCTGGTGGTCCCAGCACAAGCACGCTACCTCTCGGTCAAGGAAGTTCCCCACAATATTGAATTTTTACGAATGAGCGAGGAAGAAATATCTTGTTTCTTTGAAACCTGAATATCAGAGAGAAGGACGAAACCCGTGATCTCCCGACTTTCCAAGCAGGCAGCTTCAACCACCGCACCCGCATGACCTTGTCATGCGCAATTAATTGACATCGAGTCTGAAGTGCAAAGTCTGAAGTGCAACGTTGAGTATGAATGACACAAAAATCTGAAATCCGAAGTATTAGTCCATGTAGTCTGTGGGATGATTGCCAAAAAGGGCTTAAAATAGAATCTGGTCGAACTCCACAAAACAAAGATAAATATCCTAGCGAAAAATACAGAGGGGGTACCTTCAAAATCATCCGAAGAGGGTGAACCGGGGTAAAATGTTCCGCCATTACCGAATATTATATTTTGTATCATTGTTTGACCAATATCACAGATATCTCCACATATGAGGTGTCTATACCCAGGTTTTAATGGCCATATAACATTATAAAGCCAGTTATAGGCGGGTAGCTTTGACAGAATTGTCCAAAAGGGTAAACTGGGACAAGCTGTACCGCCATTACCGAAAATTATATTTTGTGTCATATCTCGGCCAATATGACGGATATCTTCACACATGAAGTGTCTATACCCATGTTTTGATGGTCAAATATAAGTTTAAAACAAGTTTTAGATTGATCACGTGACTCCTTGCTGCCATTACCCGATGCTCCGTGTTTTTTTGGTTTTCAAACATTTAGTCACAGCCGCCGTTTTGTTGATCTGATTCCATTATACCGTCTTCCAGTTAGAAGTTTGATATGTAGCAGATCTTCTAAGACAGTGCAGTCTGTATTATACAATACTATGTTGAACAACACCAGATTGGTATTGTTGTTCAGTGTATGTCCGCTTATTCATGTATTCACTTCAATTAAAATAATGGAAGGATATGGTATTATAACTGAATGATGTGGCATTCTAATGTCAAAATAAATATTTCAATTGCAGTATGTGACATCATAATGTCAAAATATTGCATCATCATGTGAGAATATGTTAGTTTAATATCAAAATATTATAGTGTTCAGTTATATCCTTATAATGCCAGGATGCTCTGGGGTTTTTGGCTGTCAAACATTTCCCATCCTTAGTCAGCAGCCGCCGTTTAGTTGACCTGATTCCATTATAACGTGTTCCATGGTAATATTTTTATAGGTAGCATATGTTCTAATGCAGTGTAATATATATGATAATAATATTTTGGTCGACAACCGGTTGGTATTGTTGTCCGGTGTATTATTCATTTCAGAATACTGGACTTGGTGATTGCTCCCTGAAGTGTGGGCTCGCACAACCAATTGCTTCAAATACTTTATGGAACACGAAGATAAATGGGCATTACAGACACGTGTTTATTCTTTTCAAACATGATATGTTATGACGTCCTAAGATAAAAGTAAGACCACACATCATGCTACCTAAATGCAGATGTGGTTGATGTAAGTTTGTCCACTTCATTTTTTGCTTATTTTTTTGTGACAATTGGTCCATGGTATAGCATGTATATTTTGATATTACTGAATCATGTAGATTCAGTTTGAGTAATTACAATTTTGGCAAAATATCTTCTTCTGCTATGAGATTTAGGGGGAATTTCAGTTGATTTTCACAATTATCCCACTGCACCTCCTGTTCGTGAAATATTTTAATAATTTTTGGTAAAAATAGATAAACAAGCCATCTACTCTGTCAACTTTATTTTTGCACAATCTTCCAAGGTCGACATTGGCCTACCGTACATGAGAAGATAAGACTGGTCAATCAAATATTTTCCTCCGTTCAAACTTCAATCTAGGGATTGAGACATGTCAGTAGGTGAGATCTTGTTCCCTGGCGGAATGTGGCCATATCATATTGAAAAGGTAAATTAATGGGCATGTACAAATGGTGCTTAACGCCACGTTTTGTCAGTGAAGGTCATTTAAAGTCAGAAAAATATTCCCCTGTCCTCATGTTGAATAATATACTTACTTGAAAGACGTTATAATGGAATCAGATCAACTAAACGGCGGCTGCGACTAAATATTTGACAACCAAAAAACACAGAGCATCAGATAATGGCAGCACGGAGTCACCTGATCAATCTATAACTAGACTGGAAGACAGCCCTCTCACACAGCTCAAGGACTGAATATCTTGGGGACTTTTGCGAATAATGGCAGCTTGCCAACTCGAGGTGTTGGCAGGTTGCCAGGTCCACTCAGCGACTAGCTTTGGCGTAATCTGAAAAATGCTGAAACTCCCGCCATGGTTTTGATAGAAGGGGAATTCCCGCTGACCTGGTTTTTTGCCACTGCATTATTATTCAAGCGAGAGACGAAGGTTAGCAGTGTCTACACATGGACAGATGGCACTGCTGAAGGAGTATCTATAACTGGCTTTAAGATGATATTTAACCATCAAAACCTGGGTATAGACACCTCATATGTGCAGATATCTGTAATATCGGCTAGATATGACACAAAATATTATTTTCGGTAATGGCGGGTATTTTGTCCCAGTTTACCCTTTTTGGACAATTCTGTCAAAGGTATCCTTCTATAACATATTACAGTTGGTTAAAAGGATGTGTGTCTGGTTTGTAAAAGAGGGTATAAATTTTAGCCTAATTTAAACTGTGGTGACATTTTTACAGGCTAGTGGGTGTAGCTAGGGGGGTGTAGCTGGGTAACAAATCCATATCGGAGACGTTTTTAAAAAAGCACAGCCCAGGGTTTGTCATGATATGCGGCACTAGATGTGGGGGGGGGGGGCACAAAGAAGTAAACTCAGCCTACATCATTCAAGCAGTTAACATGTATTTCAATAGGATTGGCAATTCCAGAAATTCGGTATCAGAAATAACTAAATGAAGACATGTCTCTTTTAAAAAGAGTACTTCGACATGACGGGCGCATCGCTAAACCACTACACGAGGATCCCGTCCTGATTTGATTCGAAGGATTAAGGTATTGCAATGGAAATATTTTGTACCACCTATTAGTTTTTAAAAGTGCCCTTTTATATCAAGACTATTTTCCCGGGCATTAAAAGGAGCGGTTAAATTAAACGTCGGTGCTGGTTACAAATTACGTTTTTCTCTGTGACCGCATAATGTAACCAGACGTATAATGTAACCGGTTACATTATACGTCTGGTTACACTATACGGTTCTACAACTAATCAACATGTGGTTGTAATTTTTCCATGTTGAGCCAAAAATTATGACGCCATACATGGAATTCCTAGTACGGCATCGACTACGAATATACAACCTCACTAGGTACATGGTACACTGAGCTATCAGTGAGTGTCACAGTCACCGGATAGGGACACTGGTGACACGAGTGAAGGTACATGGTGGTGCGATCCAAATCAACTTATTCGTGTTTGTATTCGTATTTGTATGTATATGAACACTCGCACCAAAATGACATCGAGAGGCATTTTTCCGTTCGCGATCGTGTCCGTATACGTAAACGTAGCTTTAATTAAACGTACGATTAATAGATACCCACTTTATCTGACGTGATTGTATCGTAGTTACTTTACGTTGTCACCTGATGTCGGGATTCAAATCAATTTGACTGATTTTGATTATATTGTTGTTGATCAAAATTTTGTAATCACTTTTATACTCTGAACTTCTAACGTAAAAAATACTCATTTTTATTCCTAATCGAGATCAAATCGTTGTGTTCTGCTACTTTTCTAGTCTACATAATGATCAGTCTACATAAAGATCATTACATCAGCTATCTCGGGTGCTCGAGGCTACACATGGTCAAGCTATTTCTTGATATAATTATTAATTAGTGCATAATTATTCTCTCGATTAACCCTTTAACCGCCAAATTATTCAATCTGAATTTTCACTCACTTGAAGTTGTGTCTCGCTGACGCGATCCACAACTTCAAGTGAGTGAAAATAATTCAGAATTGACGAAATGGAGCTCAACTTTTTTCAAATATTGCTGATTGATGTCACATTTTATCTTTAACATGTTCAAAAGGTGGTACTTAATGTGCTAATAAAAAATTAAAACCCGAATATATGCGACACCGGCGGTTAAAGGGTTAATAAGGAGGACACTGATGATGGGTATACCGGCATTGAGTTATGCCTGTGGCGATGCTACCTTTCAGCAAAGCGACGAGAAACCTTATCACACATTACACTCCCAGTAAACACGAGACGTTGATCTGATGTTGTGGTAACATCGTGGACCAACATTGAGAGGAAATTGGATCACTGTCTGGGCTAGCTGGGATGACATTGTATACTGGCATGTTATATTGCTTACTTCTTAATCATGAATGCTCTTTTTATAAGGACTTATCTGATCTTAGCGAAAATAAAAAGTTAGCCCCGGTCTCCACTGTACTATGCGTAAGTCGCAAATAAAAGTGAGGGGATTCCTGTAAAAAAGGAACGTTATCCCAATGCTGGTTGAACGTTGGGCCATGTTAAAAAACTTTCCCATTTTTAAATCATCACCTCAATCTTTGATGTGATAAAATTTGAATTCCCACCACACAATCAGTTGTAGAAATTGTCGCTAATTTCCACGTGTGTCCGGTAGCAATTAAGCCATATCCCAGTGAACATTATATTGAACCAATGTTGGTTTATTGTTGGGCCAGCGTCGAAGACGGTGGTACAACGTTGAATTACCATTTGTTCAATCATATTTGCATGGTGATAACTGCTTAGTCATGATACAATAATTGTAGGGCAACTGAGTAATATAAAATAAATATTCTTATTAACTGATTAAACATGAACACTATGAAAGCGAACAATCATCCGACTGTCAAGAGTGCAAGAAAAAGAAGGTTCGCGGTTAAAAGGGGCTCGCCCCCAAGATTTTTTTGGCCAATTTTTAAAGAATTGGATCCGCGCCTGCTCGACTTAAGTGCATTTTAAGATTATAGTTAATTGGTCGGAACATTAGCGAGACAATTATACCCTTATCAACATGCTTGAACCAGGTGTGAACTGGAAAGCAACCTGGTTATTATTTCAACAAATAATGTGCGCCTGCGTCGAAGTTATCATTTCATCATATTATGCTAATATAAGGCCACTGTAGAAAATTGACAGTAAATAGAGGTGGGTGAAGGTATACTAAAAAGTCGTATATTGATAATAAATAATATAGGAGAAATTAAACGGCTAAATAACGTACGACTTCATCGTTCTCTTTGTAAGGTAGAGATGAAATGGTAAATTAGACGGAGGTAGAACTACTGAAGCCTGGTGCAAACAATGCTGCTTGTGTTTTTCTGGCGGCGGAGAAGCATTTTAGCATAATGCAAGAATACTAATGACAGGGTCAACAAAACATGCATAGCTAATAAATGACCCATTATACGGAATAACTGTCCAAATAACCATGCGAGTGATGGAGTGTTTCGCATAAAAAAACACAGAATAAAGAAATTCTGTGAACTAAATAAAATAGTTGCATGTTATATAATAAGAGCTAAAATCTGGATAAAGATTGCTTTCACATGATTTGGGGTCTGCCGAATTCCAGCCGTTGGAGAACGGTGTTATGTAGCCGGTCATATACATGATATAATCATGGTAATATAACCGGTTACATTGTAGGCGACAGTTGTCCGTACGGTCATGGCGGATGGTACGGTAATATGGCCAAATAAAATTGAACACATGATGACATTATTATGGACAATCTTTCACCTGATTGGGGAAAACAGGATACAAGATCAAACCCGTAGGACACTTTTAGCTGTAAGGCGAAGAAATAACCATCGAGTTTGTCCAAACTAATAAAGTATGCGGATTCCTCGCTTGCAATTTAAAGCGGTTAAGCCACTTAAATTTGAAGGGAACTTTTAAGATAATCTGTTTTTTCCCACATAAAATGAGTTGTGGAAGGTATGACTTGTCCGATTATTAACGAGTCTCTCCACACAGCATGTAAAGCCCTCATCATCATCATCATCATGCTCATTCTGCTATACGTAACCCTGGCGTAAAACGTACCGAGTTTGGCACCCCTTTAGTTTGCAACATAAATAATTACGAACAGTGTCTAATCGAGATTATGATAGGACATAAAAAGGGTACAATTTATCGACCTTTTTGAGGTACTGTTCGACATTAGGCAAATGTTGGCTTCATGTACGAGACGTTCTCATGTGTTATACCCAAAGTTATATCACTATTAGCATGATTAGCATGATTATAAAACTAATTATGCTACAATGGCTGTGTTAACCCTTTAACCGCCGGTGCCGCATATAGTCTGGTTTTCATTTTTTATTAGCACATATTTAAAATGTGGTACATATTTAAAATGTGGTAAATTATGAGCCTGCTATAGTTTTCTGTCATTAGTTTTCTGTCATCTGTGATTATCTGGAATAATTCATGGAATTAACCCTTTAACCGACAAATTATTCATTTTGAATTTTCGCCCACTTTAAGTTTGTTTCGCTGACGCGATCCACAACTTCAAGTGAGTGAATTAAATTAAATTAGAATCCTATTTCACAGAGATAAAAATACAAGCAGCATTGTTTGCACCAGGCTTCAGTAATTCTGCCTCCGTCTAATATGAATATGTACCACATTTTAAATATGTTAAAGATAAAATGTTACATCAACCAGCAAGATTTGAAAAGAGTTGACCTCCATTTTGTCAAATCTGAATAATTTTCACTCACTTGAAGTTGTGGATCGCGTCAGCGAGACGCAACTTCAAGTGGGTGAAAATTCAAATATGAGTATAGCAGGCTCATAATTTCTCCAGCTAATTGGCGTGGGAATCGTGACCATCGTGACGTTTTCTGAGAACATTTTACGAAGCTAATTTCAGCTTGCGATACTAAACACATCCTCAAGAGGCGCGAGTTGAAAATCATGGTTCAGTAAATAACACGTACAATAATAATACTCGGAATCAAAACTTAAAATGTATTAACTGCTCACTTGAAAAGTAGGCAGTTACTGCCTTTTGGCTTAGCAAGGCAGTACTGTACCTTGTATGTATAATCTTAGATCTCACCTTGGAACTACCGCGTGTATCCACCTCACTAAAACCAAGATAAGATGCTGTTGATCACAGGGAGTTACCGACAAGATTCACTGGATCTTTACAGTTGTAGACCGAGCGGACATGTTCTTCTACGTACTTGTAGTAACTTCATCAAAACCAGAATCAAAGCTGACGATCAGTACGTGGTTGGCTCTGCGTACACACCTTCTCTTTCAGGACTGACTGTGTGTGCCTCCGGCAGCTCGCGAGTTCGCACGGGTTCCAGGATGTAAACCGATGAGCTCCTCAGACGGCGACAGCACTGATCAGGATGGTGTCCGAGATGCTGTCCCTTCGCGCTGATTCATGACTGGTGAACAGTGAGTCTACATCCCCCATGGGTACGTGAGATTGGCACCTGCTTCGTGTTGTGTGAAGCGCATCCAAACGGTGTGCAGCCAACCCGTGAGCGTGTTAGAAGACAAGTCGAGGTGGCCATTTGCGGACCCACGGGCCATTTTGTCACACCTGGTTTAATAGTAGAGCTGCTACCAAACGTGGTTTTACTGTGAAACAGTAAAACAACGTTGGGCCAACGTCTCATGTGTTCTGGGTATTGTGTATGACCCATTACGAACGTACAACACAGAACACACGAGACATGGACCTGATCTCGGATCAATGTTGGGCCAGCGTCGTAGACGGTGGACCAACAATGCTCCGACACTGGGCCCATGTCTAGTGTTTGCCGGGTTATGTTAACATTGGATCAGTTCTGGCCCAATGGTATGGCAAATCGAAATAGTTTGGTCTAACATGGTCCACAAATCAGTAAATTTAAATTCCCGATAAATTGTTAAGGCACTTGTTGAAATTTTCAGACAATCCAATGCATGACCTACAAAAGTTACCACGACATACATCATGTTCATGGACTAGTCGATTTTATATTTGAAACATACATTCTCACACTGCAGAAGCAAAAAGACGCCTATTGGCGCAAAGTCAACGCTTCTTGGCGAAGGATGAACGCTTCTCGGCGCAAAATGTCAATTTAGAGCACTGATGCCTTACAAAAAGTGTAAAAAAAGACATAAATTTCAATTACTTTGTATAATGCCCCATCCACGGAACACTAGATTGTATAAGGACAACGCTGGTGTTTATTTTACTCGTATAGCGACTGTAGTTTGTTCAGACGAATGAAAACAGTTGGCTACCCATCCTGATTTTACGGACTTATAGTCCTTTTCAAACCCATTTTTGCTGGTAAGTAGCTATATGAACGTCATAATATAATCGATTGGTAGAGATTAGAGTCCAGACTGTAAAACTAAAGAACTGGAGAGCAAACTGGTAGCTTTTTTTTGTAATTATTCGCCAAAAGTTCTTGACTGATTGAACGCCTATTGGAGCAATTTACCGAAATAGAAAGCATGTTATTTTCAAGCACTTGTCCGTGGCGGATCCACGTTCTGGATAAAGAGGGGGACGCAGGGAGTTTCTCTCCCCCTCCCCCAATATGTTTTTGTTATATTGCTTACACTGTTTTTTATCACGTATTATCGATAAATATAGTAGGCCTATTCAACGTCATATTGCTAAGACTAGTCATATACGTCTAACATTTAGATGATTAGGCCTATGTTAATTATCAAATCCCCACTGCCCACACTTTCTATTAGAAACTTTTATTTAAAAAAAAAAAGATGGAAGAAGTCTTGTATATACATTTATTTGTAATATAAATAATATTTATCACTATAACCATGGTAATAAGGTACGATGGGGATTATCAGATGTCAGCTATATAAAATAAAATCAGGCTTAATAAATAAATAAATAATAATAATAATAAATAAATATAGTTATTTTGGCCAAGGAAAGTTCATGTAGCGTCACGTCCTGAATGATGCATAAGGGGGGGGGGAACTAATATCAGACCACCATGCCTTGTGTAGACCTATGGGACTACCTATCAACAGATCAATGGCAGAACAGTGATAGGACCAGTAGACTATGTAATAAGATTAATAACTGTCTTTATATTAACTAGAAAGAGTGTTGTTCGAAAACGAACACGAAAGCAGCCCTCCGTTATCGCGAGTCGGCCATTTTAAATTTGATATAGATCAGCAAACTTTCTCAAGTTTTATTTTATATCACCTCTTTAGCTATTGTGCAAGATTTCCGAGATAATGAGAAAAAAACAATTAAATATTACCGCCAGCTGGCTATTTTAGATTTTATTTCTGCGAAATTTGTCATGGGTTATCCTTGTTAGAGTCCTCACATTTTGTTCTATATGCATGGTCCAGTTTTTTTGCTTTGTTTTTGTGTTACGTAAATATTACAATTTTTTTAAATTTCAAAATGGCCGCTAAACGGCTATTTTAAAATCGTTTGCTCCCAAAAGTTAATCAGGTCATTGGCTGACATTGCTGTGCATATTAGCCAAATAAAAAAAAGATCTGCTGGAATTTTTTTCCTGAAACGCGCTAAAGAGTATATCTTTGTTAGTGGCCCTAGTAATTAAAGGGTTGATTATATGAGAATCAAAATGTAAACAAAAATTATTTGGTGATATCATGTGATGGATATGTAAGGTATGAGAGAGCAGAAGTTCTTAGATCAGCCATCATGCAAGATTTCCTAGATAATGGGGAAAAAATTGAAATGGCCGACTGGCGGCCATTTTGGATTTTATTAGTGCGAAATTTGTCATTGGTTATCATTGTGTGAGACCTTCCATTTTGTTTTATTTTCATGGTCTAGCTATTTTGCATTTTTTTGAGTCACTTAAATATCACAAAATTAATCAAATTCAAAATGGCCGCTAAACGGCCATTTTTAAATTTTTGCTCAGGTCATTGGTCAGGTCATAGCTGAGCATATGTGCCAAATTAAAAGAAGATCTGATGGAAACTGTTTTCTGAAACGCGCTAACGACCATTTCTTCGTTAGTGGCCATAATAATTAAAGGGTTGCTGATTTGGGGATCAAAATGTCATCAAAATAATTTGCCAGTGGTATGGGATGGCTATGTGAAGTATAGATAGATTATATTGATAGATTAGTAGCTGTCCTGAAAACAAATAACTGCGCCGGCAGCTGAGGCTGCTTAATTAAAAACGCACATTTTGTTAGGCTATAGTCTAGACTATCAGGTTCTATTATGAATATCATTTAAATGTATTTATTCCTGCCGTAGGCTACATAACACAATGATCTTAAAGCATATCCCGTTAAGGAAAATAGCCGTGGATTATAATACAAATTCGTACCTAATATAGCCATGATATTATAGGCCTACCAATACTAACAAAATTATACATAGTTGCACCAATAGGCGTCTTCACATTGCTCCAATAGGCGTGCAACACTGATTTTACAACGTTTCAACGGTTTATTGTCTACGCAGGTCATTAGACAAATAAATGACATATCAGTGGCGTAGAACAGACTTAATGTAACATAATCTATCACATTATAGAAGATTTATATGCAAATAGTTAAAAAAAAATAACATTTGAATGGAGTCGTGTCCAGTTTTGAGGTAGGGTACCAAAACTATTTTCTCTAGTCTGAGAAATGTATTAAACTTTTCCATCTAAATTCCATGTGTGGAGGTTCGTAAGATGTACTATTGTTTCGTGCACACCCTTATTTGACATAAATTGAACATTTTGGCCTCATTTCAGACGATATTTTGAAAGATTTCTGAAAAAGTTGACAATTTGGCGCCGAGAAGCGTTGCCCTTCGCCAATAGGCGTCTTTTTGATTCTGCAGTGTGATTCTGCGTTGATATCGGTTCATGGCCGCATTAGGTTTGCGTATTAAACAAGTCTGTAAATGTGAGCTATATCTTAACCCTTTAACCGCCAAATTATTCAATTTGAATTTTCACCCACTTGAAGTTGTGTCTCGCTGACGCGATCCACAACTTCACGTGAGTGAAAATTATTCAGATTTGACAAAATGGAGGTCGACTCTTTTCAAATCTTGCTGGTTTATGTCATATTTTATCCTTAACATGTTTAAAAGGTGGTAGTTATTGTGCTAATAAAAAATGAAAACCCTAATATATGCGACACCGGCGGTTAAAGGGTGAAACCGGTACCGGTGGTACTTACTTCACAAATCCAAATCAATTTTAATCACATGAAAATGTGGATCGCGGAGGTCCAAGGGTTACATATACTGCCGTGCAAAGCCAAAAAGCACTAGCTGCTTTCTTTTCATGTTTACTCTTCAAGAAAGCAGTTACTGCCTTTTGGCTTTGCAGAGCAGTACATATACCTGTATCATACCCCGTTACGTTCTTCAAAAAGAGCAAGAGGGTGATTTGCACAGAGCAGAATTTCTGAGATCGCTAGTACACATTCATCGAAGCGTGTAACAACTCATAAGTATAAAATACCGTCCATATTAAAGGGACTGGCCCAGGCTAAAATCATAAAAAAATCGGTGATTTTATTTCGGGTTCTTAATATAACCATATGATGTAAACATGTACATAGACTAGAACTGCAAATTTTTATAATTTTTGTGCTGCGCATTCATCAGTTAGACTAGATATAGAGACGCAATTCCCGCATTTCCTATTTTTGACATGGTTGTCAATAATTAGAAATCAGGAATTTCGTCTCTATATCTAGCCTAACTGGTGAATGCGCAGCACAAAAATTATAACAATTTGCAGTTCTAGTCTATGGACATGTTTACATCATATGGTCATATTAAGAAGCCAAAATAAAATCACCGATTTTTTTAATGATTTTAGCCTGGGCCAGTCCCTTTAACTACCCGAGGACATACGGCGTACTGCAAATTAAGTCATTTGATTGATGGGCGATTAGCATATAGATACCTAACGCTATCATTTTAAATGCCCGCAAACAATGTGGTAGGACATGAATTGCTTGATTACAAACATTAACAATTGAAACTACTACTCATAACTGAGACAAAATGGGTTTAGATTATTGACATGGCCACAAAAGCGTCTATCCAATTATGTATTGCACGCATACTTGCTTAAGATGATATATGTCAACGACGTCATTGGAAGATTCCAGTTAATTGTGGGGTGTGACATCGTAAGACATAATCATGATAATGGGCTCAGATGGTGGTGTAGTACAGGAAATATTTCAGTGTACAATGAGGAGTGTGACTTGTACGACCAGTGTATGGACTGGAGCATACAGTCAGCTATATGTATACAACTCAACAAATTAAGCCTGTGTTGGTTTAATGTTGGGCCATTGTCGTAGACGGTAGCTCAACATTAAGCCAACACAGTTTCTAAGGCTGAAAATAAAATTACTTGTAAAAAAACCCTTTCTCTTTGTTAAAAAAGGTCAAAAGATACACCAGCTGACTTTTTCTTAAATTAAAGAGTTGTTGTCACACCATGAAGATAAGTGATGATTTGGATCAGTAACGAACTGACTGGTTTGTACAATAGTCTTATAGATCTGTATTTTTAAATTTATTTAAGAGATGATACATATATAATATTTTAAATTTGATGGGATCTACCCAAGTTATACTAGTAACATCGCCTTCACTCACTCACTCACTCACTCACTCACTCACTCACTCACTCACTCACTCACTCACTCACTCACTCACTCACTCACTCACTCACTCACTCACTCACTCACTCACTCACTCACTCACTCATTCGCTGAACCTTTTAGGGTATTAAAGGGACCCCTTGGGATGAGACATTTTCAATGTTGTCAATTTTGAAAATTTAATTTATATGAAGCTATATAGCCTACTGATCTTAGCTAAAATACGAAAAAGTCAAAAAACAATTTTAAAGCACCGAAAACGAGCGAAATAGTTGTATTTCCAGGTCGTATATTGCCATATAAACAAAACAAGTCAGCAATATTAAGCACTTTCCATCACATATTCCCACGTATCAGACGGTAAGATCACAGCAGTCGCCGCTAATTGGGGGATAATTGGTGTCTCATAGTCAGGACACAGGAGGACACACCTGCAGCACTGATTGTCTACCCAACGCTGGGCCGATACCATCAGCATGTGGCCCAATGCTGTGAAAACATTCAATCGTTCTTCAGGTATACAAATAGTTTGTTTGGGTTTTTTCTGGTTTCATAGAAATGTTGATTACAAATATTTGTAAAAATATGAAAAATCTGAAGAAAATAAAAACATGATCCGTTGGATACACTACTTCAGTGCGGAAGTAAAACCAAAATTGATGTCATCCCAAGGGGCTGCTTTAAGCTATGTGTTATGACGGAGACTGACTTGTTAACGTGCTCAATATCAGGCATCCATGTTTCAGGAATAATGGGGGACACAGCAAACACAAAACATCTGTATAACATTTGTACAATGCTGGGCCAACATCGAAGAAGTTGGGCCGGCGTTGTACAAATGTTATACAAATGTTTTGTGTTTGCTTGGGAGCTCATAGTAGGGCAGCTTAATCTCTAAAATAGTCTAATCGTTCAATCTGTGATGTGACAAAGTAGCCTCTCGTCCTTGTAGATAAAATAACTATGAGGGTAATTTAGCGAAATCGGCAGTTGGAGTGCTAGATGATAAATAACGTCATAATAGCTTTTTATATTTCTTGGTCTTGTAAACCTGAGGTACGATGTATTTAGTCATAGTCCGGTCAAAGAGGCTCTCAAATCCTTGTAGATAGGAAAAGTTGGGGACGAGATCCAATCCAAGATGGCCGCCATTAATCAAGGATATGTCATGATCAAAAATAATTGCTTCTCGGTTAACACTTAGAATCAAGTGTAATACTTATTTTCTATGTCATTTTGTAAGGATAATTCAGCTTAGATGTCATTTTTGTGATCAACGTCAAATGTCAAGGTCACAGCAAGGTCTAATCAAATACGACCAGCATTAGCCTATGTCATCATAATAAAAGTGATTTTTTTCACTTTCTCAGCTCTAGAATAAGGTGTAATACTTTTCCATTTTGTCTAACTGGATCGTAAAACAAATTATCAACAAGTGATAATGTCTTCGTACATCTGTAACGTAATCAGGTCAGTGAACACGAGGTGAATGAATGTATCAGGTTCTCATGTTCTATTTCTACTTTCTCCCGATTTAGAAAGTTTGGGTGTTTCTAAATCTCTTGTTACATTTCTACACCACAAATCATGAAGAATGTACACCATGCTCAATTTCAGAAACATGCCCGGATATATATGCTCCAGTCTCATGCATCATTGTTACAACATATTTAAAACATTACTTTATTTATATATTTATCTTGTTCGCATGAGCAATCGACCAATGAAATGTTATTTTAAAAAATATACTTGTTTCGATTGTGGGACAATCAATAAGACTCATTAGTGTGTGTAGATCAATACATACGTTCAGTTATTGACATTGACTTTAAATAACTGTTAAACATGATATCGATGAATAACGTATACCATGTATACAGTGATGGGTATTATTAACATCGGGTATGCATTATTAACTTGAATTAGGCATGGAATAATTCTGCTTCAATGTGGTCATTATGCGATATAAAAAATACCTTACTATACTTCTTATAATTTATAGCTGTTACCAGATGTAAAATTTAACGACCTAAATTAGACAGGTCCACCTATCTTTGTAAGTGAACTACATACACATCTTAGTAACAAAATATGCATCGGGTTTCTGCGTGTATGACCCTAACAGCCGAAAGCAGTTTCTTGGTATAAAATGAATATAGAACTCCAGCCAACTGTATAAAATATACAATATACAATATACAACGAGCAGTTTTGTTTTACGCAGGGACAGACAAGTCTCCCATAATACGACATATCACTGATTATAGATTATAGAAGCTGTTCCTCATGTGAGTCTTTATAATTATTATCAGAGTTTGTGGGCAATATAAATCGTATATAACTGATTATTATGTTTTTATAGTACAATAAGTATATAGTTTATAGTACAATGTATTTTTACATTGACTATCTCATTGACTATTTTCATTTTATGAGACCTATTATTGTCTTCTAGCAATATGCATTCTAATATAAAACCATCCAAGAAAAAGTGGTATCTTAGTATAAATATAACAAACATTATTTTAAGAATATTCTGTGAGACATTTTAAAGATTTCTAAATCATTTCACCAGAACATCAATTTATTTGGCTCATAATACAGCCACATTATAATGATTAAGTCAGTGCAATGCTAAAGACAAATTGTAATTAGACTAAAATATCAGGTATGATTGTGGAGCTACCATCTTCCCACGTGAATGCGAAAAAATATAAGTTCTATGATATAGCAATATGGACATCTCAACTATCACGATACATTAATACAATGTTGGTTGATGTTGAGTCATTGTCTCCCGACATTAAACCAACATTTGCGTAACGTGTCGTTTTTGCTAGGATATCAGGTAACACTGACCGGTATGTCATCATAATGTGATATATACATAATACTGGGGGCACCACGAGTCTCACTTTAAATAGCAGTTTTGTGACTTTTATTGATCACTTCCTTATGAAAAAATAACGAAGGAAGATTTTTGACTTGAAACAAAGTACCGTGGATATTGTTCTTAGCATTAAACCTTTCTCTCCATCTCGTCTGTACATTCTTCTCTCAATCTTTCTCGACTGCTAATAATTATTCGTGGACATAGTAGTTTTCATCGATTATTTAGCTTTAATTTATACATGTATAAGTAAATTGTTAGTGTTAACACCTTCTCTTTTATTTCTATTTTTCTTTTATACTTTACCATGTCTAGTGAATGTATCAGAATGTTAGGTTTTCTCACTTTTTACCAATTAACGTTTTTAGCATAGATTAGCATGTTCACATTTATCTTACTTTCTGGCAATCATGTGGGCTGAGTTTTACTTTCCAATTTAAACATTTATTACCTTATAGTCTATTTCTATCTTATATTATGAGATTATATTCCCCGGAACTTTGATATAATTTCGACATATCAGCCACAACGATTCTAGTCGTGAGTGGGCTCAGATGGTGCACTATCCCAGCAAACACGACACGTTGAAACAGTGATGTTTTAATGTTGGGCCAGCGTCGCAGACGTTGGCCTAACATTAAAGCATCATTGTTTCAACGTTTCTTGTTTGCTGGGATAGTGCTACTCTGCAAAGCCAAAATACAGTATCTGCTTACTTGTAAAGTATAAGCAGATACTGCTTCTTGCTTTTGCACAGCAGAATACGTGGATCACACGACACCCCTGGACCTTTCGCAAAAAAAGACGCTACTTCTCTTTTTACTCACCCGATATTTTGATCATATTATTCTATTCTAGGGTTTTCTTTTTAAGTTTGGCGCTATAGGTATAAAGCAAACGCGTGTTACTGTATATTTTCTGCAATATAGTCTATTTCGAAAATTTACAATGTTATGCTTTTGTTGCCTCGTGCCTTGTTCCATGAAATTGTATCACATTAACCCTTTTCTCGCTAAGTTATCTCATTTAAATTTTCACCCACTTGAAGTTGTGTTTCGCTCACGCGACCACAACTTCAAGTGGGTGACAATTACTCGCATTTGTTTAATTTGAAGACAAACACTAGCAAATCTTGATGTGTAAACACACATTTCGTTGCTAATATATAGTTAACATATTTTCCCTCATGCACGGAAAACATTGGTCTTCACAAGGTGGGGCACACTGAAATATTATTCGGGTCAAAAATTACGTTTGAAAAAAATCTGCTAATATCAAAGATCATCAGTTAATTTAAAGTTCACCCACATATATAATCTACCTCTCCTATGCATTGGCCCAAGTATGATAATAGAGTTATTATGCTTAGATATTCGACATAAAGCGGTATAAGCGTGATAACATTGAAAATATTGTAATAAAATTGGTCATGATTATTATGTAAGTCTCTTAATTATACACTATTTTGTGCCTGATTTGATATACGATCCTGACGATATTCTCCTAGATTTTTGAGTCGCCCATTTCGTGGTGACTACTATACTTGGTCTACATGTACAGTTCCTAGTTTACTTTAAAATTTTCCCGAAACCACCTGTTGAACCAGAAATAATATCTCAGTTTAATTACAGTCTTTGTTCTTCCCAACTACTACATTATTGCAAACATACGTTTATGGGCGCTTAGTATGTTTTGTGGAGAACCAACCCATCGTATGTGACTGTTATATAATGTGTAAATATTATTTTATTTATTACATAAGACATCTAAGACATATCTAGAGCTAATTCGCATGTAATCATCTGATAAACTTATAACACGCAGAAGGTCGTAAACTTGAACTTGGCCAGAACAGAGTATCTAAGAACACCAGGATAGTATTATTGTAAACACGTCATTTAATGTGGTTGCTTATATGTGGATATTGTTTTATTCCTCATACTACACATCTTAACGCTTAAAGATTAATTGCAATACAATTTATGATTTTGCATAAGGTCTCATATACAACTAAGTATATACTCCCAAGATTTGTATGTATTATCCACTATATCATGTATATGCCAGACTACCTAGGCCCATCAGGACCGTAACAATTATTCATTCTTTTAAATATAATAAAGTTAATTGTAATAAATTTACATTAAAATGGGGTTCAATAATATAAATCAATAATTGTTGCGCGAGAAATTAATGCTACTTGATGAACTGTCATACAAAAAAAACATACAGCAACATAAAGACATTTTCATAATAATTTATTCAATACATACCATTAAATAAATACTGCATAATATTATAGAATTAAATGTTTACTGATGGACGCTTCACATTTTTTAGACGAACAGGCATGCTCACTGACATAAGATGCCACGTGACCGCCTACCCACCAATCGTGAACGCCATGGAAGACACGTGACCTGGACGGATGCGTTTAAGGGCACTTTCGTGATTGTGGCAATTGCGTGAAGCATTACCACCACAACGATATGTTTGATATCAATATAGCTTATAATGTTTGCCTTCAGGACACACCGTGTTATACCGTTACTAGTCTATCTCGTCAATGCTATGGCTTAAAGCTGTGACAATGTTCATTGTTCTACAAGCGACCCGTGCAGTTCGGCACTCGCAGGGCTTAGAATTGTTGCTTTGTTTGCGTCCACCAGATAAGGTTAGAACAAGCGTCTGATTTAAACGTTTGCTTCTTCAACGCACACTGAGATGCGTGGATTGCTTTTCACTCACTAGGTGACGCTCATCCCTGCGATGCCGCCACACAGCCACTGGTGACAGATGGTAACAATTCCCAGTGGGTAGAATACGCTGGTTCGGTGCTTGGCCAGCGTCTTACGACGCTGGCCCAGCACCGAACCAGCGTATTCTACCCACTGGCTTTTATGAGAATAGTCGTGGCGCCGTGCAAGGGCTCTATGTAAAGTTCTCCAGCTGTCAGGACGAGACTGCGCAATAGAAATAAGTTGTATCGCCTTCCAGGAGATGGTACTATTCGGGGTGCTGTGCCGAGGACCGGGGTCTGGGCCTAGTCAGCGATCATACGCTGCTTGCCCATGTTCTGTCCTGCCTGGCTGGCCCCCTTGTTACTGCCGCTCTGCAGGGAGATGTGGGTCTCGCGGAGCTTCTTGTTATCCTCCTCCGTGAACCCGCGCACGTTCTCCTCAGACATCTTAGGCCCAAGAACTGGGCCGTCAAATCCCTGATTCTGCAACTTCAAACAAAACAGAACACTTGTGACCGTGTGTTTAGTAAAACCTACTAGACAGTGAAATACAACAATGAAACGGTTATAAACATGATAGGCCTACCAGTGGCAGATCCAGAAGAGGGTCCCTTTCGGAAATTGAATTGTCCAACGATCGCTCTAAATACTCTAAATTTGCTCGGTGGTGCAAGGTGCAAGTTTTTTAAAGACTAATTTAAAAAAACAAATTGCTGGCTGGCAATCAAAAAAACTTTTCACCAAGTTCTGGATCCGCCCCTGGATAAATACAGGAAAATTCAATACAGTTGTAATTCAGTTTGAAGACTCGAAATAGTGGTAGAAAATGTGAGCTTTATATTTTAGTAAGCAACATTTAAGACTTCCATGCTGTGTTTATTATGTATGATTTATGTATGTTACACGTACATTTGTTCTTCAGATACTTCAATGAAGACTCCGCTAGCCGCGCTGTAACGGCATGGTATGGCTATGTTCTAGGCTTATATAATTATGCATATTCCAGAATTGTATTGGCTACCACTGATGGTACCTATGTTTGAATATTACTGTGAAATTTATATCATTCTACCCCAAATGAATCATTTGACAGTTGGTGTCACTTACTGTTCTGCCTAGTGCGTGCATGGCTTTGACCACTGATTTGACGTTTCTTGCTTCAAATAGGTCTACCGTCTGAAATATCTCCTCTTCCGGCACGCCCACAGCCTTCATCCCCTTCTGGAAAGCCGCGATGTTCTCCATCAGCGCGAAGTTACCTCCCTTGGTGTTGACCTTCTTGATAGAGCCAGGTCGGATTCGATTCATCAACCTGGAATTGCAAGCAAAATTACCCATCAGAATGTCAGAATTTACAAGTCAACATTTATAATGCATAACTATAGCATTAACATGGCCTGAGTAATTTATCAAAATAATGTCGGCACAGATATGTGTGAAAGCCATGTTATTCCCCTCATTCATCAGTGTCTCCACGGTTGTTGCCTTCAAGTAGAATAGTTTATGTTTTACGCTACTGAAGTTGGATGATAATATCTCAGTAGTAGGCACGTCAAGTACCCTCAACATTTCTTCTTTTTTTCAATATTCGAACAACATGCCTGCATGAACACTCTATTACCATACAGGTGGTGGTTCCAATGTTGAAGATTGTTTGCCAACACCCGAGCTGTGTGGGAATATATACGGTGTAATGTTCATAATAATTTTTTATCATGTTAAAACATACAATAATAGTACGCAAAAAAGCAGAACCATTCCAATGACTGATGACTAAAAGCATCTTACTTGCACAAAATGACGCCATCTTTTAGGACTTTCTCGAAAGGCTGAGTGCGAGGTATTTTGTCTCCAATCATAGCCTCGATCCAGTCGAGTGCCTCGGTCTTCTTTTCTGCATCGGGATCCTGTAAATACAGTACAAAATGACATAATTATACTGTTTCAATAACTGTAACAAATCGTTTCATTGCTTTCAGGCTTATACAATTACCAGTGACGTACTTCATGGAAACAAAACAAGAAGAAAGAGCACATCAATGTTGGGTAAGTCGCAGATGTTAGTCCAGTATTAGACTAATACTGGACTACGTACTACTATCTTGTCTTTAGAAGGAGCTGACCTTGTCTGATAGCAAACAACGACATGGTTGGTGGCGCCACGGTGGTCATCCATCACAAGGGACTTCACAGAATTCGCTGAACAGACAGCAAGTAATCAGTATAGGTCGAACTGTAAACCCCATTCTTATCGTAGACACCCTATTGTGTCGCGTTAGCTAATGTTTGCTAGCGTATGATACATTGGTGGGAAATTGCAGGACGTTTGATTACAGTTGGTTTCTGGACAGTGAAGAAGAGACATTCTTGACCTTTATATGCTGATATAAATTAATTGTATTAAAGCATGTGTTGATCTCTGTTTTATGGTTGAGTCTTTTATTTGAGAAGTTTTTCATATGGCATCTCTATTGATTTGCTTATTCCAGAGGAGGGTGAGCACTAAAGAAGGAGTTTTGATGATTTAACGGAATGTATAAGTTTTGTGATCAAGAGCCACCTTACATTGACTTTAGTGGATGGCTAACACAAATCAAACTGATTTGGTATATAGCTGGGCGCAAATACACCTTAGTGTGAGTAGAAGAAGACAGAAATTGTTGTAGTAATACTCTGGACTGGATTCAGATACTAAGCCTTTTAAAAAGTGGCCCGTCACGTAAAAGACACCGGGTCAGCGATGGGCCAACGTGTATGACGTTGACCCGGAATCTCCTGTTTTCTGTGGGAGCTGTGCCAGATCAGGAGCAACCATCAACAATCAAAGTGCATCCTTCCGCACAGGGTCACCCTATCTCAGGCTCTCAATGAGAAGCGCAACCCTTTGCATTAAAAGGAATTGATTGAGTGGGAAGCAATACTGGGGAATATATTTTTTTGGTTATAAGGGGTGGCACAGAAGACGATCATTTTCCTGTTTGTACTGCTGCAAAATCTGTTTAGACACGTACCAGTCCAGATTAGCCCCAGTGAGCACACAGTAGACTAATATTTATGGAGAGTTCTGACGTGCTATGGAGACTGAGACTGACCACTTCCTGTTGATCTGGCCGCCACCTTGACCTGGTTTATATATATGAGTTACAAGCTGTTTATCAGCTGCCAATTCTACTTTTAGCTCAGTTGCGGCACCGGAGATGGCCCTCTCATGTGGCTTCTAGGGCTACTTAACACGCGTTAGAATCTTCTTTATTCCCAACACATTTTGGAAGGTTGATCGTCTTCCGGTTCAATGTTATATGCTGCATACGATATATGTTACTGTAAGAAAAGGTTCACACATAATGTAGACGTAGAAATTATAAGTAGGCATACCATTTTTTGGTTGTACGCATGCTCCTGATTGATATATTAGCAGTAATACTATTATTTTTTGGTTCAAGTGTAATGATCCCAGCCAACACAAAACATTTATATAACATTTGTACAATGTCGGCCCAACGTCTTCGACCTTTGTCCAGCATTGTACAAATGTCATACAAATGTATGTTTATTTTACCCAATTTGTTCGGACGATTACCTCACAGTTCCACTGTGTAAGGCAGAAAACATTTCGCTTATGATCACTTATATTACCTGTTGGAGCCACCACTCAAACACAATGAAGGGGATAAACAATGACATATTCCGATGGCTCGGTTGCCTATAATTGTTAATGGCATTGTGGCATAGCGTCATTTATGTCAGTGTAAATTTACAAAACTGTTAACAGCGTTATAGCCAGGGATGCTCGTGTTCCTTAAATACTTTGCTAGTAGCTACGACTGACGGTGGTCGAGATCA
This sequence comes from Flabesymbios commensalis, assembly GCA_964017125.1. NCBI lineage: Eukaryota > Metazoa > Annelida > Polychaeta > Terebellida > Flabelligeridae > Flabesymbios > Flabesymbios commensalis. The sequence goes on along the minus strand of OZ024907.1, from coordinate 47,537,502 downwards.
TTGTATTCGTACATATACTTAGTTTTATTATTAATATCCTCATGTCAACTGGTACACCGCCCCACTAGACACTGCATCCCTGCATGTTAAAATTGAGACATACACCTGTGTCGGCATTTAGAGATGCGTGTGCCGTCTGTGTCCGGTTGGAACAGGCTACACAGTGCTCTGTGTGTCAACTGGTTGCGTGGCTATCCGCTGAACAACCAGATACGTGAGTGTCGACCATGTATCATATTTTAATACATGTATCAAAGTCAGGTATAACATCTTAACCCTTTAACCGCCGGTGTCGCATATATTCGGGTTTTTCATTTTTTATTAGCACCACATTTTAAATATGTTAAAGATAAAATGTGACATCAACCAGCAAGATTTGGAAAGAGTTGACCTCCATTTTGTCAAATCTGAATAATTTTCACTCACTTGAAGTTGTGGATCGCGTCAAAGAGACACAACTTCAAGTGGGGGAAAATTCAGATTGAATAATTTGGCGGTATTTGCCTTTATATTGCATTAGGCTATAGTGTAACGTACACCCAACAAACACAAAACATTTTCATAACATTTATAAAACGTCGGCCCAACGTCTTCGACGTTGGTCCAACATTGTATAAATATTATACAAATTGTTATGGTAACATCAGCTGCTGTGCTCTTTTCTAAATGGCTAAAAAATATTTTGGCACTGGACTTGACTTTGAAGCTCTGCGCAATTTCCTCTTCTGCAATTCAAGCTGCAATCAATACGTCTTCTGCGGGAGTACTTCATCTTGACTGAGTCAGATACGCCACTTGCCATCTTATCACGAGATGCCACCTGTCATAATAATGTGCGTTATCTGTCGTTATTTATAAGTGAAGATGATGGGTTCTCATACCACCCGTGCTCTTTTTATGGATGTGCTCAGCAGCTGGACTTCAAAGTGCATCCCTAGAGCTACCCAAATGGTGGAGTCTGATTCCCTCTATTTACCGTCAAACCATATTATATCATAATCATGATAATAAATACAGTAAAATACATATTATATCATAATCATGATAATAAATACAGTAATTATGATTTACACAGTATTTGAGGCACGGTCTGGTTACTAAAGTATATTTTAGCTGAACAAGCTTTGCCAAAATATACGTTACCCAATAGTCAAGGAAAGTTAGTTTCATTAACCCGAATCTTCTTCAAGAAAAAAATAATGTAATTTTAACCATTTTGCATAAACACATATGCACCAATATTATATCAGATTACAGAAGAGTCTGCACGATTCAATAAATAATAATTGAATCTTAGTGCGAAATGTATCTAAATCTGGAAAGCAGGAAGTCAGTGTAACATATACCTGAAATGAAACTGTAGACTGGGGGTTTATCTATAGTCGGGAACGCTGTGAGCAATCGCCGCCCCCACATGCTGGGCTGCCACTGCAATATGATAGAACTGGCGCTGGATCTCTATTTCTTCACCGACTGACGCACACAAACAGATCCTGTAGATCCAGTCTGGACTCCTGCGTTGTCCAAGCGTTACCTAATGTTTGAGCCAACGTCTATTACCGCATTGCTTGTTGATCAAGCTACGTTGATTGTCCTACAAGGTCCAGAGTAAATAACCTCCCTTTGACCTCTTTTTCGCTTGTCTGAATAATTGCTGACTTTGAGTTGGATATCTTTATCCGAGACAAAATCTTACAGCTAATGTTTATTGAGAAGTATCCGGCTATAATTGATCCCTTGATCTGAACCCAGAGAGATCTGATAGATCGTTCTTCCTCTGTGGGGGATCTAAATTCAGGAGGGGCTGGGATCGAGTTGCTGACTGATGGAGTGAAAACACCACGTATCCAGATTTCTACGACCACCGCTGATGCAGGCTGATCGACTCCATGAGCCTCACAGCTTCACTACTTAAACATGGTTATATTTTATTTTTATGAGAGATTTTGGCGCAAAGTTATTATTCATAAAACCCATAGAATAAGTACGTTTAAAAGTATAAAAAAACCCTGGTAAAATGGTCAATGCAAGTACTCCAGAAGACCTCCCCGGCGAACGTGAGATGATCACCCAATGCTGGGTGAATGTTGGCCCAACGTCTGCGAGGTTGGTCCAACATTCACCAAACGTTCGGTGAAAACTTCGCGCTTTCTGGGGATCAGGTGTTGGTGCATGGTGGAGGTGGAACAGCGTGGGATTGCGGCCATGATATCTTGTTATGATGTGTTGCTGAGAAGCACCTGGTGGCAAACGAGTGCCTCTCACCTAAACACAGTGAGATGAAGAGGCAAAACTAGATGCAGGACGTCACTCAGCAGGATGAAACTATCATTTACCAGAAAATAGGACAATGTCGGCTTTCACCTTTGCGAGCCGCTCACAGCGGCTTTCATATGGCGGCCGGACTGAGCGCCGCTCACTGCGGCTTTATGCATCACAAGAAAAAGCCACCCAAAAACAGAATATTCTGCAACAAAGGGTCGATGTTGGACCTGCGTCGCACATGCATGATGGTCTAAGAGTCAACGACACGTTACGAGAAAATTTAAAACAAATACATTATGACATTCTAAGCGTCTACATACTAAGGGTACCGAGCTCGGAGGCGCGCCATATTAGAAGTGTTAGATGTAATGCTACTTTACTTACAAGCGATGAACTCACCATAAACTAATAAACTCATAATTAAAAAATATTAGAAGTAAAAATGTAAATTTTGTTATCTGACTGAGTTATATTTGATACATCATAATTATATTAAATGTGTAAATTTGACACTTTATATTATAATTTACTTAGTAAGGCATAAAATGTAAATATTATGCGTAATTTTCCTTCCTAAAATAGAAATGAATTTGTAATATGATTTGTGTGATCGGAAGAGTAACCATACTCTTCCCGAAGATCAGACTTCTGGGTAAAAATATACAAAGTCTGGGAAAAGTAATTATTCCCTCACTTCCCTGAATTATGTGACGTCGCATTGTAAACAGGATGGGTAATAGCCTATGAACAGTAGAGAATGTACCAGTGTCTATTACAGTGATAAACTTCTTCAGTAGATTGACTCTGCAATCAAACTGGAAAAGAGGAAAGCCGAGTCCGCTATACCAGAGAATAAATAGATGTGATACCTACAAGCCAGAACAAAATACTCACTCTTGGTAACTTATATATTTGTGCAACGCCGAAAGTGTTATTTTAACGGAGAAACATCGTCAAATCAGTGTCTTGTATCTACCATGATGCGAAAACCTCTCGCAGGATAGAAAACAGTACAGAGATGAGAACCCCATTTCGTCGCCTCGGAGCTAAAGGATCCTATCTGACACTCGTTAGAGTGGCAGATAGGATCCTTTAGCTTCGAGGCGACGATTTGTAAGCTAACAGCAATAGCTTTATGTAAACTAAATAAATGTATACTCAGATGTAAATTTAACATCAAAACAAGCATGACAATAAAGTGAACCGGAACTCAGATTAATCCCCAAAGTTTTCTAAACTCATCAAAAATACACAATAAAATATACGATGAACTCAACATAAACTCATAAAATACGACCAAAATACGTCAACCTAAACAACTCACAAAATCCACCTCAAAATCGCATTCAAACGCATCACATAGCAGCCAAAAGCTCTTCAAACAAACCTCATATGAAATATTTAACAGAACTCGCCTTTGCCTAACACGTCCTATCAAAATGTATCGAAAAGTTAGTGGCACGACGCCTACAGTCACATATAATTTAATATGTTAAATTTCACCCGCTGCAGTCTGCCTATAAGTCATTCCACTTAAACGAATCAGCCCCACTTCTTCGAATGCAAAATGACATTACTTTAAATACTGAGAACACCCATTTTCCTCGTAATATTTTAACGTTTCTCACACAGAGTCCCACAAGGTTCAGTCTTTGGACCAGTGCTTTTAACGCTATACACCAAACGTTGTAGTCAAATTATAGTAAACTATGACGGTAGGTACCACATCTGAGCCGAAAACACCAACATTTGTAAATTAATATCTGTTATATATGTACCCGTCGAGGCCAAGTTTTCGGTGTCTATATCATTAGATAAAAAGTGACCCACAATTAATTGTGGTCTATTAGATTGTGGGATCATGAATGATACCATGAGTTAGCCTACAGTTGATAAATTTTCGGATCATGCTCCACTATATACAACATTTTATACTATGATACTATGGCAATATATATATTGTACTACGATACTAGCAAAAAGATCGTTATTGCATTGAATACTGATTACGGTGCTCTGACATTGCAAACAACATCATCATTGAATCACAGCATTGTTTTATATAATAATTTGTTTGGCTCCCGCGATCCCCCCGTTTTAGCTCATCTTCTAAAAGCATTCCACTGGCTCGCAGATTGCTATTTTGGGCATAGTAAAAATGCATCATAGTTTAAATGTACCAGTTTTTAAAGCATTTAAGAATCATGAGTCCTGATACCTTAACGATGTCTTACGGTCGGCGGTTACATCAAAACGGCTATCTGCTACCCGATAACGTTTTTTCTGCAAGTAAAAACGATAATTCGCCTTCTCTACTGCTATACCTACATTATAGAATTATCTTTCTACAATATTAGGAGTTATCCTTCTATAATATTAGGACTGCTAAAACATGTTACCTTTTGGATAATTATTAAAAACACATTTAGTCGGTCTGGTATTTCCGCCATAGCTCCTCAATGGAATTGTTGACGACTATACATGCTCTAAACCTGGATGTGACATTGATCATTAGTCGGTTTGCGCCTTTGAGCTCGGCTCTGCCGACAAGTTAGGCGTGTTAGCAGTACCACAATTTAATTGTTTTGTTTGAAAACTATACTAATGCATGCTAAACGCATATTTAACTACATCCAGAATGGAGCACCGTTAAATTACTAAAATTTAATTTAAGGTACACATTCTCCATGTTCAGGTTCTCTAGGTATTACATGCACAGGCTTGTGCTAAAGTGCATTATACCGTTGAAATAAAAATAAATGTTTCCCACACCATAAGGCCATTAGTCACATCCACGAAACTCCAGTGTGTGGTCAAAGTTAAATTGTACGTTTAAATTGCTTAACGTCGATACACTGGTATCAACATAAACTCGACGAGGCCGCCATTAACTTGCTAACACAATTTAAAAGACAAAAAGAAAAGTTACTTTTTCAACAAGTGTCACTTGTTTGATAAAATATCAAATTCATAAAGGTCTATAGCTATTTTTAAAGGAGTAAAAAGGTAATTTGTGACTACTTTTTCTTTATAGATAGATGTTTTTTTTTACTAAATCGTGTATAGCTTCGATGTATTATGCTATAGTATGATTATTTTGTTTTTTTTCAAATGAGGTTGTAGTAGGCTTGAATGTTGTAGGGTGCTTACAAGTTTAATTGCAGTATTTATGTGGAAAAAATCGCGTTATGGAGAGACTTGAATAAAAATACTCACCCACATACTTGCAGAAACCTCACATAATTTCAAAACTAAAACACATTTATTATACTTTTTTTTCACGATTCACTCCATGAAGGTATCGCGCAACTGTTTTGCACCGGACAAGTGATATTTTGGTCAGAAAAAGTATAGAAATTACCTGAAAACTATAAGCGTCGCTGCAAAGTGGGACAGATATAAAGTGCATAAAAAGTGGTAAAATTAAAAAATATTTTTAAAAACTTGTGTATAATCTTATAGATAGTGTTTTACACGAACATTATATCAGAAACAAATATAATATATAGCACAGGAAGTCTAGAATAAATAACCTGTTTATGTGGGATTTAGAATGTGGGACAAGGCTTTTTGGCTAAAATTGGCCAAATATACATAATATTTATTTCAAAAAACACATTTATCTTAGAATGTTTTGAGTTTTAATATTGCTGTATTGTAAAATAAAGGCCATTCATTACATTTATTTAAAGAAATTAAATAAAAATATTCAATAATAAATATTACAAGGTGCGGACAGTGCTGGTGCGTGAAATTATAGAATCCCTCATATACGGTCCCATGGTACGGAGTTCTACGTTCCTCATTCCTCATTCTTTCGGCCCCGGTGATCTCTGGATCCTCTCAAGATTGTCTACGTCTTTCTGTAGGTACGGGTTCCATACAATAGATGAGTATTAAAGAGTCGGTCGGACGATTGAGACATTATGCTAAATTTTTAAGGTATGCTGGGCATCCTTTTCATTTTCTAGAGAGAAACCACAAGGTCCTGCTGCTATAACACTTATGGGCATTGAAATTCATTCTCCACTTCTTAGCCAAATCTTCTCTACAAATTGAACACTCGTCAGCGAATAGCTGGCACTGAGAAGACACTTGCGTGGGCAAATCGCTAATAAAGAGTAGGAACAAAATTGGACCTAGGACTGTTCCTTGCAGGACACCTGACTCTATGGTAATTTCAGATGAAGCGCAACAGTCTATTACTACTCGCTGTGTTTGATGACACATTATAACTTTAAACGGTTACCGAAAAACAGAGTACATGGAGTAGGATCAATACCTTGATAAACTGTTGTACGCTGATAAGGGGAATAAGTTTAAGGCTGTTTAACATCCAAAACCCTATGAAAATAACGGTTAGAAAAGAATAAAGGTCAATACTAGTAAACACAAAACACGTGTATAACATTTATACAATGTTGGACCAACGTCGTTGGGCTGGCGTTGTATAAATGTTATACAATGTTTTTTGTTCACTGGGATGCATATATTTTAAACGTTTTATGGTTATAGCATCAAATTCCAAAATAAAAGTTTCAGTGAATCCAAAATTTTGAAAAACAGATAATTATAGATTTTCTTGAGCAATTAATAAGTAAAAATATGTTAGTTGAGCTTAGTATAGGTTAGGCGATGGTGTTGAGAACATGAACATTGAAACTAAATGACGGGTGATTCTAATATTGGGCTCAGTAGGGGGGATCTTTAGAATGGGGCTCCCATAATTTAAGTAACATCGAAACATACAAGTTTTTGCAAATAGTGGAAGGGGAATAAAAAAAACAGAACATAGTATTGGTTTGGTAACAACCAAACAAATCGGAGGATCAGCGAACAGCCTAAGTTTAATTAAAGTAGGTGGGTCGTCACGATTTGCTGAGCAAATATGGATTTAAGTGCATACATAAACATGATAAAAAAGAGCCAAGTTTAGACCATAACTTTACAAAATCTCGACAAAACACAGTCCCTCTCCTTATGTCAAGGAAAAAAAAGTTCGATGGATTTTAGATCGGAATGAATATTTCTCTTTTAGACTTAAAGCGACTCTACAAGGCCAGAAATCATCATTTTTATATTGGCTCCTTACTATATCCATAATATATGAACATGTCCATGGATTAGAATTACAGAGGTCTTTTAAATTTTAGTCGCTGTGTCAACGTAGCAAGTCTACGGAAAACCTCATTGATCAGTTATTCCTGTATTTCTTATTTTGGACATGTATGTCTGAAATTAAATATCGTCCTTATTTCTCTTTAAACTTGTAAATGTGCAACACAAAATTTAAAAAACTTACGTAATTTTCTTCCATGGACATGCTTACATACTATATATGGACATATCAAGGAGCCAAAATAAATGATTTTTGCCTGATTGTGTCGCTTTAAAATACACACAATGCGTGGGCTTTGATTGGTCTTGATATACAGCCCATGCACTTTTCACAGTCACCTTGGGTGAACTCCAAGGCCAACATGTTCAGTACAAAGGGAAGGGTAGATTCGTACATACGAATCTACTTTAAAAAAAATATGTGTATTTTAATATTTAAAAAATCTGAATTAACAGGAAAACAGAACTTACGCTTTGTGCCTAGCACTAGCTTCTACGTGGCATCCATCGCGATCACTGGTAGGTAGGTGACGTCACGTGGTCACCAGTGACGTCATGCAGAAGGTACTCAGGGTTACGACACGAGGCGAAGGGAGACGACACAGAACGTAACAAAACTCAGGGTGACGAGGGCCAAGAAGAGGTGCGCACGCGCAGTAATAGCGTCCCGGAAGGCGCCCTGCAGCCCGGCAGCCCCAGATTATAGCCGCCAGGTGTCGGTGGCGGCGTCACGGGCTGCAGAGCGCCCAGGACCGGCGACGTGCGCTCCTCTTCACCCCCGTCAGAAACACTGAGGGAATCCCCGCATCACCACCAGTCTCATAGGGTCCGCAACCCACCAGGGGGAGGCACCAGCCACTACCTGCCACCCCCGCGTCCCAGTAAACACGGGACGTTCACCCAATTATGTTTTATTGTTGGGCCAACATCGCGAGCGAAGGGCTGATCATAAATCAGCGTTGGGTGTATGTCCCTGGTTTGTCGGGTCTTACCTCCCCCCTCCCCCAGGAAATGTGAGAGAGCCTGCGATGAGTCGCCCCCCCCCCCCATTAAAAAAATAGGACGGCCCACTCAAACCTCAACACTAGGTGGCGCTCCCTGTTTTTCCTCTCAGGTGTGCAAACAAATATCTTGATTCGTCCTAAGATTGCAATCATAAGATCATTTTAAACAACTTTTAATATGTTCTACCAATAAGCCATAATTTAATTATAAAAACGGTAATGTTTTTTTTCTGCTTGATATCAGTTTTTAGAACATGCAGTGGTTGAACATAGGGTCATGCGCTCTAATCACAACCTCCCACTTTTCATGCTCTCGATCCATCTTCTCCCCCCCCCCCCCTCCAATCCCCTTAGAGAACACAACACGTCAGCCAATGTTGGGCCAATATCATTGGGAAATGGTCCAGCATTGAGCAGAGTTTTTGTGTTCAGGGATATATCATTAAGGCAAGCCTACACCTCCGCGCAGATGCAGTTTATGGGATGGCAAGCACCGCCTGTCGCGATACGCGGTGAGCTCAGGTCACGTGATTGATTGCTGAGCGCTGTGCCGTCAGTCAGATGAGTGAGCAGGCGCATGCGTCATCCAGGTAAATCCGACAGGAAGAAGACGTTGGCCCAAAGCGAGGCGATGGTGCCGGAAACTGGGCCGGCATCAAGCCAACGACTTGTTCTCTTTTGGAACATCACCAGGAATTACTGCGAACTAGATGCAGATAGACCAAGATCTTTCTCGGACGGAAAGACAGACAGATAGACGGACAGATAGACTAACATGGCTACATGACATGCAACATGAACCAATAATCACATCAGGCCTTGACCTTGGCTAATGGCCACCCTAAGATAGGCCAATTCGTATAATCTTTCACGGAGAAATAACGATGGTCTGAAAAGAATCGTGAAACAACACCCTAATGCAGTGTAAATAAAACAGATTTTCTGGCTTCACGTTCCACTAGCTGCGTTTTGTTCGGAGACATTTAACCCTTAACCCTTTAACCGTCGGTGCCGCATATATTTGGATTTTCATTTTTTATTAGCACATTAAGTACCACATTTTAAATATGTTAAAGATAAAATAACCAGCAATATTTGAAAACAGTTGACCTCCATTTTGTCAAATCTGAATAATTTTCACTCACTTGAAGTTGCGGATCGCGTCAGCGAGGTACAACTTCAAGTGGGGGAAAATTCAGATTGAATAATTTGGCGGTTAAAGGGTTAACTCTTTCACGCCCATACGGCCACCAGCTCAATTATTTTTATATACACCATGGAGACCAAATGGTTTTTTTTTTCAATTTAAAATCATCGTAAATTAGTTAGCTCTTTCTTATCCATGTTATGGGTCTACGGCCATTTTAAATATTTTAATTCCTTCAGTGCGGGGATCGACCGTAGACGTCAGAGTCTGTCGTCTACAGTCGGTCCACTGCTGGAGGGGTTTATTATCCCATACAAAAATATAGGAAAAATTCCATATGGCAGTGTGGAAATATAAAGCATTTCCATATTTTACTATTCGACAATGAACGCTCAACCCAGCGAACACGAGACGTTCACCCAATGTTGGGCCAGTATAGCAGACGATGGGCCAACATTGAGCAAGCATTGGGTGAATGATCGTGTTTGCTGGGAAGTTCTTTCTGACAGTGTACATTATATCGTCTATTTTGATATAAAAGGGTGTATCTGCCACTTTGTAAAGTGGTAGATACATCCGATACATGTGTATGTCTAAGCTATCTGCGAAGTATACATTTACATTCGTGCTCTTGTGCTATAGTATGATTTCAAAGACTTTTATAAAAAGGTAAACTTTAAAACTAATCATTAGAGAGAATGTCTGCACGTCATTGGTCACTTGAAGGTTACTCTCTGTGTAACCTGCGAGGGTTTTTATGCATGCTCATAGGCTGTTGTTGATGCTCTATGAAATACAAATTTAAAGCACTACTTTTTGCCTTGAATATACGATTATATGAGAGTGTCTTACTTCACACCAGTAGAGCCACCTTTACCACAGTGTATTCATGCCTTATGTAAAACAAGTATAGAAAACTGTTAATGTAACATACTGTTCTTGGAAAATGTAGCTCCTTCTAAAAATGAAAAGCCCGAGGAGTATTAGCCTATTTGTTGTTGGCAAATCAAGCACCACCAATATAAACCTACACACAAGTGTATGCACATGTCTGAAGGTCAGATGTAGAAAGAACAATCAAAAAAACGTTTTTCTTAAACGAACGAATGAAAAACAGTAGACGAATTGGGTAAATGGTACATAGACCAGGTGTGCCATGCATATACCACCTCCTTTACCACTATCTCTGTTTATCTTGTTTTTTTCTTGTTCGTTTTTTCCATCAGTCACAACAAGAAGCAATCTATTTTAGGAATTCTCATATGCTGGCAGCATCAGATGCTGATATAACATGGGCCAATGGCTGCTGCTAATTAGGATTGCTGTCTGTGTGGCTTCTCACCAGCAGTGGCAACTGGTGATAAATAGTTTCCTAGAATATTTATCACCATAATTACATAATGGATCTTTGTAATGTGTATTGAATGGTCGGATTTTATTAGATGTAGGCTTTGGGAACACGGAAGGGCAGCTGCCCGTCTGTTTAATCTCCACCATCTGCCATGTCTTAGGTACATTTGCATCTTGTACAGAGTTACATGCCTCGTGGTCTTACTTATCAAGCAGCCATTGTGTCAATGAGTACCTGGAACTGTGCATTTGACTACATTTTAATAATAAGCTATAGCAAGATTAATTCATGTTAGAAATGTGTAAACGAACGTTAACATACTGATGGTACGCGTATGTTAAAAATGCAAACGTTTTCATTGTTATTAATACTACTACTATTTTGAAACAAAATAATGTATATACATAGCAATTATCATTAAAATTGAATTTAGTGAGTATCACTAACGTCTTGCTGGACAGTCTTATAATTTAAAAGAACAGCACAGTTTGTTCAACTCATTGCCATACATAATTAAAAATACAATATTGTGTGGTATAACCTTGACCATAGATACCTTCCTGGTCATTGAAACTAAAATAGACAACATTTGTCTTAATGCCCTTATCATTAGCCAAGTGTTTGGTCAGCCACTTTAAAGTGATGGCTCGACGCTGGGCCACTGTGAAGCGATGTTGGCACGACACTGATACATCACCTAAAGCTTGCCAAGTAATCAAGTGTGTGGTCAAGTAGACATACTGCAGCATCAGATGGCCTTCTGCTGATGGTTATTGATATCTTTACTAGCTGATCTGTTCACAGCTGATAAACTGTTTTGTCTGTCGAATATGCTCAACTATGGCACACTAATAACTAAGCACTACATGTTTATAAACTGTGATGTTGTTTTTGCTTTAACGTCCCCTTTTAACTAAGGTGTCGTGCACTGATTTTATTTTAATGTTCCTATTTTTCTATAGCTAAAAGTGGTAAAGTTATTGTTAATATTTAACCCAGAAATATAAATATGATAAAACAAGGCTTTTCGAATGAATTTGGGTTTGGAAGCAGACACAGTCTAAATACACGCGTTGTCCACATGCTCCATTAAATTCCGCCTGCAGGGATTCAAATAAGCCTTCCTACACCAATGTTGAGGCTTCAGAGCAAGATGCACGGAATTGAAGGCAAAACCAGAAGTCCGGAAGGAGTGAGTGCAAATATTTTCCGATGCTTTCAAGGGCATATCAGCGTGAAACCATCTCTATTAATTGCCATCGACATACTCACAGTCTGGAAAAACAGTGCCCAATATTGAATTTCCACATGCCGGTCAGATATGACGAGGGTACATTTATCTTTCGCATGTGCGTAAATGCAGAAGATTATGTTTGTGGATAGAGTGTATAATGGTAGTTTGTTGTAGTCCCCAAAACTCGAATAAACAATGCGAAAAGAAAGTGTATTAGATTGAAAATTTCAACTAGATCGTAACTATGAAGTCGACTACAAAAAGTGTTCCAACATGAACCAGATCCTTCTCAATACTACTTCGTTCCCCAAATCTTCTCAAATTGTTGCACCAGCTGATAAAATTCGCTCAGCGACGGTGAGAGATGCTGGCCCACCGTCCATTCACCACTGGTCCAGCATCACCTGGTAATACCCAGCAAACACAAAACATTTGTATAACATTTATACAACGTCGGCCCAACGTCTTCGACGTTGGTCCAACATTGTATAAATGTTATACAAATGTTTTGTGCTTGCTGGGTAATAATTCTGTGACCCTGAATCTGCCAGTGGCGATTTTAGTACCTGACCAGATGCAGCAGACGAGTGCGCCTGTCACTGGCCGAACACGTTTGTTGAGTTTTCAGCATCTGCTAATCCCATCGCAGTACTAGAACCCAGCATCACTAGCGTGTCTTTACGAGACGAGCATCGGTGCGAGTGTTACCTGGTGCTAGAAATATCCCGTCTGCCGCATCCAAGCGGTGATCTGACACGCCCTTCAATACATTGAAGCTGGAATTAAAGGAGTCATCCCAGAAAAAAACGACACGTTGACCCAATGTTGGACCGCGTCGTAGACGATGAACCAACATTAGTCCACGATTGGGTGGATTGCTGGGATGTTTGCTGGGAGAGCAACATAAGGGCCAAGGCACATCCCGATTTTTTTGTACTTCTTCATAGCCTTCTCAAGATGTGCAGAATGCAATCAACATGTTTGATAACAGCAATAATTTTGTTCAAATGATTATTTTGTAGGCATATAATCCTCAGGTATCTAGTGTACTTGAAATAGTGATCTATATCTAATGGTGATCTATATGTAATGCTGTGGGTGAAGATGTTTGAATAACCAGTTTGCATAATAAATGTTTTTACAAAACTGGAATTAAACACATAGCAGTTTAAGAAAGTATAAAACACAAAAGTTTTGATTTGACCTCCAAATAATCAATGTGCAAGACATAGCTGTGAATGTTTCTAAATAGTAATGAGGGCATTCAAAATTAATGCATATATACCCTAATTAAATATCGTATAATAGAACCAGTGATAATAATTTATTTGTTAATACGATCATAGAAAAACAGAGGTAGTTAATCTGACCACTGTATGTCTGTTTTGTTGATAATACCAATGCATTCGCCTGTACGTAAACAGATATGCTTTAAAATACAATTTATCTAAATGAGGAACCAATGATAAATTAATAAAATTGATGAAATCAAATATTGTGTTAAATGTAACAATGTGCTATATGAAACACTTAATAACAGATATGTGTTACAGGGTAAACGGTGTAGCCCAAAATTATTTACAGAATTTCTACAAGATTTTTCAGAAAGTTTGGGTCAATGTGATGGCATTGTCTTATCCACCATACTTCTAATTATGCTGATGACCTCGTGATTCTATTGGTTAGGTCACGGCTGCTCTTCAAAAGCAAGTAACATGCATGTCTCCACTATGTTATCCAGCTGATCAGACACGTAAAGCAATAGTTACTGTATAGTATAGGCATACTATTATATATAAACAGTCAAGAACAACTGTCGTTAACCTGCCACCGGAGATTGCTTTCAAACTATTTGACTATCAGATCCTACCAATGTTGGAGTATGGTGGTGAAATCTGGTTCAACGGGACAGAAATATACGAAATGGAGAACATACAATTAAAATGAATTACATCTACTTTAGGCGTTAGATCTCAAAACTCCACTCTAATGTAACTTTAATGCATACAACATGCCGTTAGATATGGATAGTACTGGTTGCTGAAATTGGTGTTCAAGTGTTCGGGAACAAAATGATTCATTTTTTAAATCTAGTAAAAAAACCCATAACCCGCACATAAATGATAAATTTTTTTAGATGTAACCAGAAACCCTAAACTTATAACGGACAATCAATTTAAAATTAAATTTTGTGTAGAGCCTTAACTCATGTATGTCAAAGGACACCACCTAGTTACAGCAATGGCCAGATATAGATTTAGTTCACATAAATTGGAGATGGGGGCGACACACGAAACCAAAAACACCACATGGTCTTACCATCCCAAATGCCAGTCCCAGTGAAACACATGGACGGCGGCTTTCAATGGTAATGTTCGGAACAAATCGACCTCGTCCTAATTGTAACGGCCATTAAGTCTTTTGGGCAGATTTAAGTTGGGGCTGTGCCGTGAGAGGTGTTGTTTTTTTCGCTCTGAATTCAGGCTGGGGGCATTCGCTGATACTGTTGGGTGCGGATTGGCTGCGTCTCACATGCAAAAGCCCCATTAATTGGTGTTTTTTTTGTATTGATGTTATTTAGTAGGCTTATTGTTTCGTAAGCCGTATTTAAAAAAAATTCAAAACAAAAAACGTATATTTTCAAGAATTATTCATAACGTTTTTAATAATGCTTTATGTATGTTTATTAGTATCTTAACAATAAAAAGTGTCCACAGGTTTTATTTAGATTTCTACACTTACAGAATGTCTGTTTTGCTACAATGTATAATTATACAGTGCATTTATTTTATATCCGTTATCTTTATATATATCTTCAATTATTATGTACAATATAAAAACTGTACTTTTACACACAGCAATGCCGCATAACCTGATTCTAAATGTAGTTTATTATTATGTAAAAATTAGAAAAATAACTAAAAATATATATTTATGTAATACAAATGCCTAAGCAAAATGCCTAATCTGTGAATAGTGAATCATAAAAAATATGGGTTGATGAGATCACTCCTGTTATTATAAGGTTACTTAACGTGAACCAATTATCCGGAAATAAAATTCTTAGAAAATATTCACTTCCAACCAACAGACAGCAATTTAGTTGCTACACGTTTTGCAGAGCAGGGTTCAATATCAAACAATATTTGTGTTTCAGACGTTGGGCCTGTACTACCCCAACTTTAAGGGTACGATTTCTTTGTTGGTTGGAACATGATCCTGGGAGCGGGTGTTCTTGCAGCAGAAGCAGACGCAGACCCCGGCCGAGCTAGTAAACACGAGACATTCACCCAATGCTGGTTCAATGTTGGCCCAGCGTCTGCGACGCTGGACCAACATTAAAAAAGCATTGGTTCAACGTCTCTCGTTTGCTCTGGAGCTCCAATACACAGTAACCCGGCAAACACAAGACGTTGAATCAAAGTTGGTTTAACGACGCTGGACCAATGTTAAACCAACGTTGATTCAACGTCTTGTGTCTGCTGGGAAACAGGCCGCGAAAAAAAAGCTGATGCGAGGCGGTGTCCCAAAAAACTACCGCATGGATCAAATCACCCACTATCCTCCAAGAATAACCTTCTAAATGTGCTGGGTAACATGTAGCGCGATATTACAGGCGAGATTAGAAAAAAACAGGCTCCAAGAGTAAACCTAAATGCACGTGACACCAGCACACGCGGTACAGACACTAACCCAAAGTGGGCCAAATGTTGCAGATGGTGGGCCAACATAAAGTCGGGTTGAGCGAACGTCTTGAATTTCGTATTGCCGTAATGATGTTTCCGAACAAAATTTGTTGGGAAACGTCATTGCGGCCATATGATGTGATACGTCATACTATTAGGTGAAGTCTACTAGCGTTAGTGATCAGAACAAGCCGTTTGCTGTGGGAAATTTCTGCAGAATCATTTCCGGTTATGACCGCAGGCGACATGGAAAAACATATCTGTGGTTCTCACTAAACTGTGAAATTTCGCAGCTAGAAAACGCTTGCTTTCATTTTTTCATTTTGTGCACAGATACTATACAGGGTCCAACCATCCAACTATAACTGGTGTGAAAGAGCTGTGATCTGTACAATGGGTCATAGTTTGGTTGAAACAAACATGAAATGAAATGAATCGGGCTTTAGGCCACCTTTGTGCACATATAGGCTAAGCTGGGCCGGGAGAACCCCCTGAGAATGGTGAGATGATTGAGATGACACTGTCCTCCAGACACAGGATTCGAAATTCGAGCCCTGGCGATCCGAGGCCGAGCACGCTACCTCTCGGTCACGGAGGCTCCCCACGATACTGACTTTCACACGTGGATGGGGAAGAAACATTTTGCTTCTTTCAAACCGCCGAGACCGGGAACCGAACCCCGAGCTCTGGCGTGAAAGGCAGCGGTGCTAACCACTACCCTAGGGCCCCCGCCCAGTTTGGTAGAAACAAAGATCTTGCATGATATCTTCAATAGAAATAGCATAGCATGCTCCTAAATAACCGAACTGTGTTGTTTGGTTATGCAAATGCTGGAACATATTACCACTAATCTTGTTAAAACGGACTACCCCGATCGTATCTACCTGAAATTATTTGTATTTGCAATCTTGATGTCCACAACGATGAAAGAAAACTACGGTCACGCATTTTAAATATTTTAGACCATCATATTTTACATTTTACATTTACATCAATGACAGAATGAGGCAAATTATTAATTGAAATATCACTAAAGCTTTCTAACAAAGTCGAATGACAATAAAAAACATTATTTTTTTTGGAAACTATAAGAATAGATAAGTTTGTATATATAATTTCACGGAGACATTTTGTTGGATTTTTTTAAATTTACCTCTACTTAAATTATGCTCTAACCTTGTACCTGGATATTTTGGTGTGATCAATAAAAACGTTACTGTAGTGTTTGCTCGAATGTAAGAAAAAACATTTCAGTAACATGTCTGTGCTACTAAGTTGAAACTCATTTTCAAGGTATATAATGTTATTTTCTTTCTGAAGGAAAGGCTCAGCGAAGTGATTTCAGTGATGTGATTTCGCAAATCCCATGACTTCACTCACTGATGTTGTCCATCATCATCTTCCCTACAGCAAAGCTACACAGCAAAGTTGGCCCCACGCTGGTTTACTGTTGGCCCACCGTCTACGACGTTGGCCCAACAATAAACCAACGCTGGGCTAACGCCTCATGTTTGCTGGGTATGGTCTTAAGCAGGCCTAGTTTAAGTCTAAAAACGCATAGTTAATTAGTTGAAATTGCATTAGAAGTTTGCAAAAAATAACCATATGTATCAATAGATTTCCTCCTTTTACTTTCTTAATAAAAGCGTGGATGAAAATAATTAATTTTGAATGAAATATGACTTATTATTGTACAACTTCTTTTACTTTATCATTTTTTAAATCACCGTCAGGTATCTGGCAGCTCATCTATTCAGTAGTAGACCTGGAAAACAGATTCGTGGAGAACCGAAGAGCCTGTCAGACCAACTCAGACAGAACCAAATACGCAATAAAATCAGTGAGCGATAAAATCACTCTTTTGATCTGGCACTCAACGGATAAGTGTTCCACTCGTTGGAAGTAAAGAACGAATTTACTACCTGAAAAAATCCGTCAATGGCGAATTAAAAAAATGCTCCAACGATTTCCAGAGCATAAATAATGAACTTTGGTATTCGCGATCAATATTTGAAAACACACAGATGTATGTGATCGATGTCATATGGGTTTGATTTAAAAGAACCAACATGCCCACAAAGTGTAAATGTAAAACATAACTTGACAGCATCACTTTGGCAATGATTGATCTTCCGGTATCCGATGTTCTCCAGAGAAAAAAAACACGGGGCTGTTTTTTTCTCACGTCAGCGCTTGATCAACTACGATAAAAATCTTTGAAAACGTATCCTTTGGAATATTTGTTATGGACAAAGATTCAACTCGATTAAATATAAAAAACAATCAAAGTGCGTATTTAATAAAATTAATGCAATTTTAGCACTCTTGGAGTATTATCTATCTACGCAGACCCACACATTTAACATGGAAAGACACATCACACACAGTGAATGTTTCTAACGTTGTACCTCTCGTGAGAAGTTGGATGTTGGTATAAAACAGTAGCTGATCGATGTTGAGATTATTTGTTTGATATGATATAAAATTGAAAAATCATTATTTTTTTGTATTAATTGGATTACATTTTTTCTGAAAATCTTAAAATCTGGTAGATACATCTTAGTGCTATCGATAACAAAATCTAGATGTTTTATATCTTAGTTTACTGATTAAAGATTTTATTTCACTTTCAAGGACATACACATAATCACATGACATATTCCTAATGTTTAACAACTTTTTAAGATTGTTAGAATAGCACCAAATCGTTCAATGAGGGAGACTAGAAAGGCCGACCCGTTCAGGACTTGTTAATATAATGTAATACATCAGTTGATGAGATGTCAGTAACATAACCGCCAGAGGGAGTGGAAACAGTCCGACAAGAAAAAGTCAATTCAGAGTTCTGCAAACTGCCTGATAAAATGCAGTGACTGCTAAAAATACCGAAATCAGAAAATAAGACTCGGGAGTTTCGTACAAAAATAACTTTATTAAATAACCGAATCAACGCCAATAGCATAATATAACGTTTATATAGATAATTTAATATAAATTTTGTGTTTGAGTTGAAGAGCGTCAACTATAATTCCACTGTAGAGTTAAGATTATAGCTTACCATGAAGCGATACAAAATACTAGGACCACCTAGGCGAGTGTTCACTTGTCGATTATTGATAATTCTGATTGATTAGCTCCAGCCGTCAGCAAAGATGCGACTGACAAAGCTATGAAATCGGGATACGGTACTTTCGCGTTTAACTTTTGAAGAAAATAACTTAGGATGACAGTATTTAGTATGTGGGTCATATTTAGGCCATATTTTTACTCTAAATTCAATACGCAAGGTCACATACGAAATTGAAGAATGTTTGCCGTTGTGCCGTCCGTCCACTTTTCGTTTCCGGAGCATATCTAAGGATCTAGTTGTCCGATTGTCTTCAAATTTTACGCACAACACCGTTGGGGGGGGGGGGGGCGTCTAGTTGGGCCTTTTGAGGTAACTGAACTTTAGCCTACCTTTGGTTCAGTAATTTGACATATTTAGATGTTTTAACATACATTTCGTTTCCGGAGTGAAAAATAGGGTGCATTACAGCCATATTACACATACATGATCTGAAAGTTCCCTAGTTATGCCTTTTCAAGTTATAGTAAAATTGACCTAGATGCTTACCTTTGGCCTAATTTATACGAATTACCAATGGAACAATAAAATATTTTGCGAAATATCTTGAAAATCGCTCAAGATAGCTAGACCATTACAATAAAACAAAATGCGGGGTTTCAGCTAAGGATGCACCCTGAAAAATTTAAACTTGATCAAATTTTTAATGGACCACTATCAGCCCTCTTTTAATTCAATATGCCTGATATCAAGAATTTATGTTAATAAATTCTTGCTGATATCTAGTAAACCGTGATACAAAGCTAGACTATTACTATGAAACAAAATGTGCGGTTTCAGGGGAGGATGAACCCTGGAAATTTTCGACTTGAGCAAATTCAAAATGGTCACCTATCGGCCATTGTTTACTTTCATATGCCCAATATTTGGTAAACCGTTTTAGATGGCTATACCATTACCACAAAACAAATTGTGAGGTTTCAGGGGAGGATGCACCCTGATAAAATTCAACTTTATCTTATTCAAAATGACTGCCTATAGGTCATTATTTACTTTTTATAGGACCGATATTTGGTAAGGGATGTTGCAAAGTTAAAAACATTTCCCAAACATCGAAATACCATTTGGATAGAGCTCATCGCACCCACCGACCCCCCCTACCCATTTTTTTTGAAACCAATAATCATCAAATATTTTAATTTTTTATGGTTTTCCAATTTTCTATTTTCTATTCAAAATGGCCCTGGACCCACCTACCCACTTCCAAATGTTATTTGGATGTTTGGATTTTTTTTAAACTTTGCAACATCCCCATAGCGTGCTAGATGTCTAGACCGCTATTATAAGATAAAATGTGAGGTTTCAGGGGAGCATGCACCCTGAAAAATGTAAATTTGATCCAGTTCAAAATGGCCGACTATCAGCCATCGTTTAATTCAATATGCCTGATATGTCGTAAATCGTGCTAAATAGCAAGACCAATCACATTACTATCAAACAAACTGTGTGGTTTCAGGAGAGGATGCACCCTGAACAAATTCGACTTGGTTCCACTATATCGGCCATAAACCGTGCTAGATAGCTAGACCATTGCCATAGAACACAATGTGAGGTTTGATGGAGGGCTATGCCCTGAAAAATTCACCATGATCAAGTTTAAAATGGCCGACTTTCGACCATAATTGATACTAATATCCATATCGGGCAAACCGTGGTCGATAGAGCTCTAAACCTTTACTCTATTAAACACAAATTAGTGATTCTAGACTGCTTTCTTACTTCTACTTCTACTAGAAAGGTTATGTTTGTGGTCGTGTTGGTTTGTTGTCTGCCTGTCTGTCTGTCTGTCTGTCCAGTCGTCCGCCGCATTATATAAAAAGTAATGAACGGTTTTTACCAGAGCCAAGGAATAATCGATCAGATTGTTATGTTATGACCCAGAGTTAGTTTGGGTGAAAAATTGCGATCTATCACTTCTCTACTTGCTGCAGAATGAAGTAAGAATGTCACTCCACTAAAACAATCCCGAATACAAATTGTCGCATGCCATACATAATTAGATTCTTGTTTATTCAATTTTTGCTTAAAACAAAAATGATTTATTCTTTATAGTGATTGAAAATTATTTGTTATGATATTTTTGTGGGACTTTGGCCCTATTGCAACCAGAAGATTGCCCACATTAACTCTGTTTCCATTTCCTATATTGTAAACAAACTGGTCGCGCAATATCACTGATTTAATGTTGGCCATATTATTTTTTTACCGCGCCAATATATTATTCTCTGCTGGATCTAAAGGTGATCAGATAATGAGAAAGTGATTTTTTATGATTGCCGCCGGGAATTAGCCTAGGCCTACATAATAAATCCGCAACACTGCATGATGGCAGCACTGATATTACTCCCCACACATCACACACTTGCAGTTAGTCGGTCATAAACCTGAAAATGTTATTAGGAGCAGCCTGCTTGTGGGTGACCCATCCAGGTGTAATATCGTTCATCTAACCCATACGGGACACTTAAATCACGGCATGGACTGAACGCAGCGAGATCTTGTGAGGCAGTGGGCAACACGTTCATTTACGGTTGCTGCGAAAACACGGTTCCCGGGCCCGAAAAGCAGCGTGCGATGACGTGGGCAGCAAGCGGATCAGAAGCTTGTGGATGTATCCCAGCTGTGAGGGAAGCTGGCCGATTCTCAACCAACAACACAGATGAATCTAACGCTGATCCAGCTGTGGGCCAGCGTCTCAGACGCTCGCCCACGACTGGACCAGCGTTAGAGCATAATGCTAGACACGCCATCTGTACAGAGATCAAATTCAAGTTGGCAATCAGAAAACCTGTGAGGTTGGTACAGCATTAGACTACAATGTGTGCCATACTTTCTTTACAGTAAGAAACCAAGTTGGCAATCAGAAAGGTTGCGAGGTTGGCCCAACATTAGACCACAATGTTGGCCATACTGTCTTTACAGTGAGAAATCAAGTTGGCAATCAGAAATGGCCATGCTCCACTTCCTTTCCTCTCTGAAATTATTGGCAGAGGATGCGTGGTGCGTTCTGACTGTTGCCCTTGGTTGGTGTCCAAACCAGAGAGGACGCCATCAGCAAAGATTAGTTGGGTTGCACAGGGCTGCAACTGCTTGCCCCAGCTTCCTGGCTATCGCCGCAGGGGGTTGGAGCTCCCGCGATGTAGGTTTGGCAGCGTAATGATTAAAGCCAGAGGCAGTGAGTCAAAACAGTCTTCAGTCGTCCCTAACGCACCAGCAGGAGAAGAACATGTGTGGGCAATGGGGTCCACATCTCATCCACTAGAACCTAAAGGTCATTCACCCGCTGCGCTGTATGCAATGCTTGTGAACAGGCCGTTTCATGGAACCATGTTTCAGCGAGGCGAATACAATTTTTTTTCAAACTGGGACTGTTTTTTCAAAACGTAATTTTAGTGGGATAATGAGGTATTAAATTAAATACAATTCATATCATCCTTTCGGACGTTCGCCCAGTGACGCACATATAACCCTCATGTATTTGTGACCTGTGTATTTGCAATATAAATGTACCACATTAACATAACACATCATACTTGCTTAATAATTATTAATTTGGTACGTGGTGTCAGCCACATCAATTGACACATCAATGCTACAACGGATGTATGTACATAAATTACCATAGAGCCAATGATGAAGAAGTTATGTACCACAAGAATGGCCTCAAATGGAAAATCGGAGATCGCGCGCTCGTTCCCCATTCAGGTTTCAAAGAAACAAAAGTTTCTCCCCGCTCACGCGTAAAGATTCAATAGTGTGGGGAGGCGTCGTAGCTAGAGGTGACGTGCTCGGCGTTAGACCGCCAGGGATCGAATTTCAAATCATTTGTCTGGTGTCGTATCATTCATCTCACCATCATCAGAAGGCTATCCTGGTCCAGTTTAGTCTATAAGTGCCTTTAGGTGGCCTAGAACCTCATTCACTCTTTCTAGGCCCATGTGTTAGGAAGTGCGATGACCTGGGATTGAACCTGCTTGTAAATACGATACATAATAAAATAATTTGTTTACCCAGCAAACACAAAGCATTTGTATAACTTATATAGAAAGTTGGACTAACGTCGAAGACGTTGGGCCGGCGTTGTATAAATGTTATACAAATGTTTTTTTGTTTGTTGGGTATCTTTATACTAAATTTGATTATAGGTCTACGTAATTATTTTAGGCTACATGATCAAAGCTGTAAATAGAGTGGCTCTGTTTAATACCATTTATTATTGCTATAAGGCTAAGCCAGTGCATCGCTGTTAATTTCGAGGAGGGCCACACACTGCGCGCTCTTTCGTCGATTACGCATGCCTGGTTGTGGGAATAAATGTATGAGGAAACCTTTATGGAAGGGAGGAGGTCAATATGTGTGAAAATATAATGATTTGCGGCGAACAACAGCGTAGCCCATTTAAAGCTATAGACCACCCTATGTTTGTTTCCGGTTTTAGTTGTACCCCAGCTGCCTTCATCTCTGTAATCAGCGTGGTGCTTTCTGGGTACAGATGTGTCCCGCTGTTCATACACAGCGGACTTCTCCTTTAACCTTATGCAGAAATGTTGCGTTTCTTGGGATGAAGGGAACCGGGTACATGTCTCTTTTGTGTTTAAGCCGACACCTGGTGAATGTGGTTGCAATGCTGTTTTATCATTTTTTTATTTTTCAAAGTAACTTATGCACTTTATATACTTTGATTAATTGCTTTAAAGTGATAGATCTAACGTGGAAGATTGCCAGATCCTAACGTGAAAACGACCTACATAATACAAACAGGATGTAGCTAGTACAAAGATGAGCTCTCATAAAAAGGGAAATTAGAATTTTAGGAGCAAAAAAATATGAACCAAATAGGAATTTTATTGATAAAATATTGCTAAAATAGGAATTATTATTTAAACATCACGGCTTCCCATCACCCCTATAGCTATCTCAGTCCACCACAAATTAATTAAGTCATTAGAACGAGGCTAAATCCATTTCAAAATTCACAGCTTTTTTGCTCTGGAACCTGGTAGGATGCGCCCGTGGTATAATTTGGGGGGGGGGGGGGATTTCCTTCACAAGTTTGGCCTGCAGGAACGGCTCAACATATTTGCCCACGTCAGTGCCCTAAGGGCCGGAATACACTAGCAGTCAAAAATAAATTATTGCAAATTATCATTTTTTCCACAAATGTCATAACAAAAATTGGGAAAAATCTTGGAAGCGGGCTTAAGGTTATTAAGGGTTTTGTTCAGAGAGACGACGGCGGCGAGAACGGGTTGTAAGACATAAAGCCTCCCCCGAGGGAGGATGCTTAATTACGAGGAAGTCGAACTAGCGATTATCAATATATCTCATTTACAAAGAAAACTTATCAGATCAATATATCAATATAATGGAGTAAATCAAGCGGAACGATAACCCCACTTGCAGAATTCACTAACCTTTTGTCGCTGAATGTCTGTGACCTTGCAATTACGTTAAGGTATCCAGACATCAAACTTGACAATAAGACTAATACAGTGCACATCTAGTTGAAAATGGAGGACCTAATATATAAGGCAAGACATTACGAAGTTATCGGGCTTAGATACAAGCACAAGCATTAACAAGCAATATAATAGCTCAGATCATATTTCTATATAGAAGTTTTATCATTGTGCGAGAAAATGTATCATTTTGTACACGATTGACAAAAAATACCATGTCAAAATACAACATCACCCTTCCAAAATAGAAATTATCCGGATAAATAGGAGTCAATAGGAATAGTTCCAGAAAATAGGAAGAATAGGAGCTTGACACCCTGGAATAGGCATTAGTATACAGCGTGCCACCTGGCGAACTGCAATGAAATTTGCTCGGTATTTGCTGACAAAGCGCCACCTTGTGAGTGTTTCAAAAATAACTATTTATTAGAGAACAAAATCACTATTATTTTAGATGAAAGCATACTTTAAAGCATGCTGATTGTATGAAAAAGAACCTCAAATAACACTAGACATGCCTGTTACAAGTCATTTTTCAACGACTTTTAATTACACAGAACATAATAGTGTACGAATATGGAATTTTCACCCACTTGAAGTTGCGTCTTGTTGACGCGATCCACAACTACAAGTGAGGGGAAATTTTTACATAATAATGCATTGAAGAGTGATTACCCACACAAACATTATAACATATGAATGTGTACTTGAAACTTGCTCAAACCCAAAAAATGTCTAGCTCCATAACTAAAATCGGTCCACGCGCAGTGCTGGTAGTGATTGGTTTCATGACGTAACTAATTTAATAAAGTAAAATCAGTTAAACAATCTTAGTTGCAGAAGCAGACGTTTTCGGTTAGATCGATGTGTTGCATTCGGCATATAAAATTTGACTAGATCAGAAACATTACACTAGAGAAGGTGGTTGTGAGCATTGGCATTAAACATTTCTCTCCCGAATGGTGAGGTGGCAATATATAATATTTTAATGTTAAAATATTTAATGTTTTTTATATATATTTTAACGAAGGGTGGTGCACATCATGTGAATTTGATTTCCACCACACACTAAGCCCCATGATACGTAACAAATATGATGAAATGATATTTTAGGAATATTGTAAGAAATAAACTATTCAAGTCAACAAAGCAGATAGTTTGCCAAATAAGACTATGTAATCCATGTAAAATATTTATTAATATAAAATGACAAATTACACTCAATCATCATATATTTTTCAATTTTGATTATGTTGTGTGTTTCACTTCGGCAAGAACCACATTTGAGAAACATTAGCAATATGTTCCGTCGTATCATTTACTAGTGAGGGTGTTAGTACTAGAGGTACATCCAGAGGCTTTTCAAGGGTGGATGATGATTCATGGTGCGTGAGAACACCCTCTGTCCAGGCTGTGATAAATAGGCGCTCCTACCCAGTAAGCACAAAATAATTTTAGGACATTTGTACAATGTTGGACCAACGTCAAAGACGTTTGGCCGGCGTTGTACACATGTTGTACAAATGTTTTGGGTTTGTTGGTTATATCCCCAAACAACAGGCCCCAGTCTGCCAAAGACAGGAATAGCAGCTGCTTGTGTTTCAGCCTAGAAACTTACGAAGCTAAGTCGCAGGTCGGACTAAACACGGCTCGGTGTTGGCATGAGGTCAGAGACGCTGTTCCAACATTGAGCCAGTGTTGTGTGATGTTTACAGAGCTGATCCTGATCCTGGTGAATACTAAGTGATTCCTTGATATCCGTACGTGGTAGGCCTATATCCCGACTTGTCTGTAGCAAGATATCTTCCCTTCTGTGATAAAATAACCTCACTCGCCCCCACTTACAGGAAATCGTAACACAACAATAAGCTTTCATTCTACTTCATAGAACATAGTACCCAAAGAACTATCGTGCGATTTAAGTGGAAAAAGAAGGCAATTTGTATCAATGTAAAACGGTGGCCGTTGACGAAATGGGCCGCAGACAAGGCAAATAAATGAAGATATATGAGCTGATGGGATTTGAAATCACTATCCTTCAAAGTCACACTTCATGTTTTGCACAGGAATATTTCAGTCGGTTGGGAGTTTAACTAGTCCGTTAATATTGAAGTGGTTATGTTACTTCAGTTTTGATGCCTGCCTTCTATATATCATGTAGATTGTATTCTGATGGGATAGGTGATGTCCAGCAGGGAAGCTAAAAATGGCCGGGGCGTTGTAACAAGATACTGTTAACATTATATCTTCACGGAAACCCGAACTAAGGAATAGCGTCGGAAATGTTCACCCAATGTTGGTTTGATGTTGGGCCAGCGTCGCAGACGGTGGGCCAACATTGAACCAACATTGGGTTAACGTCTCGTGTTTGCTGGGGTTGGCTCCTCAGGCGTTGAACCAATGCCGGTCCAGCGTTACGCTATAACGTCGTGTTTTAAACATGCAGTGTTTAATGGAATAGCTCATATTAATATAAATACATAACTTTGCACAGGAAGCGGAAGTTCTTTACTTCCAAATTCTCGCATTGTTTTACATGGTTTTCACACCCTAAATCCGGTGTCAGAGAGTGTATTTCTTTGTGGTTCCAGTGCCGACTGCACAAAGCCAGAATAACGTCCGAGAATCATGCATGACTGTAGAAGAATGCACAAACATTGTCTCAGAATCAAAACTTTACTCCTTAAAAATAACAAGTTGATAGAAAATATCCACATGAAAATAATCTTGACTGAATTATGTTATTTTCAATTTTGGGTTTCGATTACATCTGCAAAACAATTAGTAACTTTGGAAATGTGGTAATCGAGTGAGTATAATATATAACCTGTAAATTCTCAGCCATGCCAGCCTGTAGACATCTGACACATTTCTGAATAAATGGACTAATATTTTAAGAACATCCGCAAAAGTATGACATACAGAAACCTATGTGATTTAAACCGAAATACGAATACAACAGAGTATACATCATCTGGTTGTCCATACATGTCCGTGTTACGTCACAGCCAGCATGACTAGCGTGATTTTGGCGATAAGTACCGAGATAGAGAACAAGCCCTTGGATTTGTAAGCTGGAGGAAACTGTCTCACAAAATAAAAGCCCAGAAGATATGTTGTGTAGACACATATAAAAAATAATATCCTAAGGCCCAGCATGGAGTGCCAAGATGAGACCTTATTCCAATGTTGGTTCAGTATTGGCTCAACGTCTTGTTGTTGACCTAATATTGCTCCAACGTTGGGCCCATGTTGCTTTTTCGCCTTGTTGATGTTGGATGGGATCCCTGTGAAGGTTTATCATGGTGTGATGCTCAGTCTGTCAGCGCGTGATTCACAGCGAGAGGTCACGAGAAGGTGAAGGCCACACGAGAGGTCACGTCTCGCCATGATTGGTCCAGATACCAGTCTCAACCAACCACAGAAGCAATATTTTTGCGGCTTTTGGTGAGAATATAGCCTTGGGCTGACACGTGTATGTTTTGCGTTAATAGGATAATCGTCCTGTAGGTAAGCTAAATCTGAAAACAGAGCGTCTCAACATGCTACTGAGGGGCAGGGTTATATAATATCTTAGCCTACGTGGTATCTCAATTGACGTAAAATATAATTTAAAAACATTCTAAATGATATTAACCCACAATTTATTATGGGATTTTTATAATAAAATATAAAAAGTGATAAAGTTCTTCTACTTCTTTTCTGGTTTATGCCACGGATGTTATACAAATGGAAGAATTAAAGGCCCTGTGAAGTGATTTCAGTTCATCAATATAAATAAAGTATATATCACAATGAACTTAGCAGATTATTTTAGTAAACTAGCTATCAGTTATTTTTAAAAATAAAAACTGAAAATGTGCACATTTATTGGGCTGGGCGGATCTCCCACCTCATGACTTCACACACAAAAACCGCCAATTATTGAATCTGAAATAACATTGAAACTGCATCGGGTATATGTTTCATGTTTCTTGTATTTGTATATGAGCTGAACTAGATTTTTATTCATTTCAATATGCCCGCATCGACAGGGTGAACAAGGTGCGGTCAAGGCGATGCCCATCAATTCTAGTGCCACACCTGCATTCAGGCAGCGTTGGACCGGCGTTCCGTGTTGACTTTGGTCAGTTTTATAAAATCATACAATAATACATCATCAGCTACATGTACATGTATTATAACCAGCTATGCATGTCTCCACCTTTTGACGTCACGAATTAGCTCCGCCCCCTACTTTTGCCTTTGGGAAAATCGTTCCCAGTGGCTTAAAAATGGGAGCTGAGCACTATAATATTTAAAATTTCATCTAAAATAGTATGAAATATGACATTGTGTAGAGTAGGTCTGGTGACTACATGGGGCCTTTAAGGTAAAACGGGAGTCATTCATTTTTAATTGGAAAATGTTATTAAACAAAATAGATTGGTTTCCAGTTGGCTGAATAACATCACTGTTTTGTAGGGTTTCTCCAGATCGACCAACAATCAATTATCAACAATTATCCTGCTTGGTTTAGAGGTTAAATACATCAAACATTTTATTCAAATTAATATTAAATAAGTAAAAGCTGTCAGTTCCTACTTAAAGATTTACTCCAGTTAAATATGCTAATAGGACTATATTTCTGATCTCAGCGGTCAGATTACATCAGATCCGGATGCAGTATATTGCCGTCGACACTGGTTGGCATAGAAGGCAGATTACCCACCTTTAAGGAGGAGTTCAGATAGACAAGTATTGTATTGACCTATATATAATGATGTGGATTATTCTGAGTAATCTACATGAAACCGCACTAATATGCAGTGCCACGAATAAAATACCTGCTGTACAGAATCCATGTATATTACATGGAGACATCGAAGTCAATATTTATATCTATATGCAGACGAGTCTATGTGAACAAGTTCTTTATTTGTATAAACATGTTGTTAATTATTTTGAAAATGATATCACGCAGACATAATCAGATCAGGTGAATTGTCTGTGTTCTAAGGCGATGGTGTTAATAATCGATTATCTATACAGTTCAGGTACCAACATTATATCAATATAAAATAAATATCCCTGTAAAATCAACATACCTAATTGACTTTTACGATTAGGATCAGAACCAATCTAGCAGCGATTCTTTTTATTATTATCAGTAGCTAGTATAACACCACTAAGCTAATTATTATATTTGGGCCATGCAATAAAACATCTATGTGTCAATAAAACATCTATCTATCTATGCCCAAACATAGATAGTAATGGATCTGGCTTGTTTTTATTATTCTATCAAATGTGCTGCTATTTCCCCCTCAGTTTTTATCCAATCGACTTCAAGCCTTGGCACAATGAACCTTAGGTATTGAGATCGAGATAGCTTAACCGGACTAAATGCGGATTTTAGTGTCGCCAAAGAGAGGTAGCTCTAAAGAATGGTATCTCTCTTGAATGAGGGATTGCCATTTTAGCTTTCTTGTTTTTCCTCCATTTTTAAAGGGCGATCATTTCTCGACATTTAAATATTTTTAAAATCTGTTTTTTTTGTACCCTGGTCACACACACAAGCACGTTAAGCACATGTTTGTATGATATGTTTATGTATTATATATTCTGCACTAATTACATTTGAAAGCGAGAGGGAATTTAATTTTCATGTCATTTGAATGACAGGTGAAAGCATTTCATGTCGGCTGAAATCCATTCATTGCATGTAAAGACTGAGGCTCAAATAGGGGCAGTGTGTCCAGGCTGGGTCGGGCTATTAATCCTATAAATTCTAGATTTGATAATTAAATTACATTTGCCTCATGCTGTTTCAATGCAGGGCCAGTCTTGCAGATAGATGCCCACCATTGCACCAACCTTGAGTGCTTATTATGAACAGTAATAACCTCTTGATTTGACAATTAAAATAACAGTTGTAATTCTATTAAACATGACACGTCGACCCAATGTTGTTTTAGTATTGGGCAGACAGACAGTAATACAACATTAAACCACCAGAGAGTCAAGTCAATGTGTTTACTGGGCTCTCTGAATGTGTTTCCGTTGCACAAACAAGTATTTACATGTATCTATATAAAAGTACAAAAGCTCAGTTGGGACTTCTGATTTCTGAAATGTCTGAAGTCCGAATTCTAAAGTCTAAAATTTAAAATTTCAATTCAAAATGCTGCAAAAAAACCCATGAACAAAATTCCAATCAATTTGCCATAAAAAAAATAAACCAACACAATTTAAAATGTCCGCCACAAAACTCTTAAAACCTAGTCCAAATATTATTGTTCCTTGAAAAGTCACAGTTCACCTCTAGGTTATACTGATGTAGAATAGCAGCTATTACACGCTTAACATAATTTCTGTTGGTTAGAGCGTATAAAATAAGCCACATATATATTGAAATATTGAAAAAATTGCAAGACAGTGCCTTTTTATATTGTTTCCAAGTGGCGTAGTCGCTAGCAAACTAAATGACGATACGATAGTTGTCGCAGACGGTTGACAAGCATTAAAACAACAATGGTTCAGCTGCTGGGCTTTTATGACTGTTTGAATATTTCTCGGTGGACTATTAAACATCTTTAAAACAATACATCACACAGCAGTGCTGTCTAGTGTATTTTGCTTCTAAGCTATTACTTTTTTAAAGCAATGATTTTCTGAAAACATCTTTGAATATTACACAATTGAGCTGCAGTGATACCCGTGCTATCATCGGCTTGACGCTGGCCCGACGGGAGAAAAAATGATCACGGGACGCCAACAGAATTGGATTTCCCAGCAAATACGTGACGTTGACCCAATGCTGGGATAATGTTGGCCCACCGTCTTCGACGCTGGGCCAACATTAGCCCAGAATTGGGTCAATGTGTCGTGTCTACTAGGAATTGTGACACAGGCGTTATGGAGAGCCCATCTTCTCCCACAAGGCATGGACTCGCCGGACAATTGGAAAACAAGATTCACTTAAGCAGAAGCGCCATCTAGTTATTGAGCTTTACACTCCCTCGTATCTCTGCTGGACACTCCACTGATCTCGCACGCTCTGATTATTCGGGTCTAATCTCTACTTCACGTGGAACTCCAAGGAAAACAGTGTGGTTTACTGACAAATCATCTGCAGCTGCGCAAGATGATGCTCTGATAGAATGCTGCCACAACTGCCGCTCACAGACTAGCGGTGAGAGCGGAAGTGAACCAGAAAACACAAAACATTAATTTTGTGTAATATTTATACAATGTTGGACCAATGTCGAAGACGTGGGGCCGACGTTGTATAAATGTCATGCAAATGCTTTGTGTTAGTTGGGGGAACATCATTAAAGTATAGGCCCTACTATACGTTATGGAAAAAAAATCTAGATTTTATCAGTTGAAATCTGTTCCACGACTTCGCCTATTGCGGTGTTTATTAAAACACCCTGAAATTCACATAACAATCACATCATTTTGATATTCGACTATGGAAAAGAACGATGCGCTGTCAACTATATATAGGGATCGGGGTATCGAATCTGGTACTACATTGCAATACAATTCTGTATATTGACTCGAGCGATTGGTTATGTCGTACTTTATCATACGAGAACTCAATGCAAATTACTAATTCACATATAATGAAACACAAATTAAAAACACATTCACCGATTAAATAATGGCTCTTGAGATACGTTTAAGATAATTTGTTTAAAACATCCCTTACATATACATATTTTATTGGTAAATAATTATATAAAAAATGTGTTGTTGTCAATAAAGCTTTGCAATACGATATAATAATTATTTGAGATGTTTAAAAACATAATTCCTATTCGCATAATCATGATCATATTGCTGATTTGTGATTTTATGAATATCCGTAATTTGTTTAAACCTAAAGTGTTTTGGGATATATATCAGTTTTGATGCATTTTTGACTCGAGGTAGAACGCATGATAATATTTAGTCAAACGAAAAGTTGTTTCCAATAAGATACCAGTCTAGCAAAGGTAACCAGATTTTATGTAAGCTGTTACGTAAGACAGTGAGATGAAGACGTTGACTGTATACACGCGAGGCGCGTTCAGGATATCGCATGCAGACTTTGGCAGCCATCCATATCGGTGAAGCCCACGCCCTATCCATGCTATCTGTATCCTATTGAATCCTGCAGGACGCTCGCTGTGCATGCTTTACACCACACTTATCGCCTGATTCCCACAGCCGGCCACACACTCTCAAAACAATCTGAAGAGCGGCTGTATCCAATTGTCAGACTGACTCATACTATCCAGAAATAAATGTAGCCCGATGATATCCTACAATTATACTATGCAGACAAGATGATGCCAAAAATGGATCTTAGCTTTCAATTATTGACCATTTTTAGAATTTGTCCACGCGGTGTAAATTTTTTACTATTATTTATTTTTATATCCCATTTGAAACAAATAATATGTCCTTATTGTATACAAGAAAATATTGTAGAGATTAATTAGGTCACACTTTTTATTTGACTGCCAGAAATATAAATTATCAAGGGAATAATTTGTTTTAGAAAGATTGACTATTCTTGTACATTTAAATTAATATTTTAAAGCTGATCAATTATTTTCATCACGAAAAATGAAAACTGTTCTCCAGTCCATTAAATTTACATTTGTCTGTTGGTGTTTAATATCGAACTAACACGAGACATTTAGCAAGTAACAAGTAACAAGTAATTTCCTCCTGATGACCTTTCATAAAGGTAAGACAGATATGCCAGGAGAGAGCTGGCTACAGACATTCATTTAGTTGCATAAGCTAAGATTATATAGTCTATAATTATATTGTAATAACATTTCACAGATATCTGATACAATATGTATTATTTAAAATTAGTTAAAATGTTTTTTTATGAACAGAGATATTTTTTGTATATTATCAGAATTGCTATGATTCAGAGGTTTCTTTGACATTAAAGTGGGTGGTCTTTTCCAAAATTTACTTCCGACATATATTATTTTTTTTCATTTTTAAAGTGGCTACAGATATGTAAGTAGTGATATTCATCACCTATATCTTCACGGCAGTAATGACACAAACATCTCAATTTTGATGAAATTTTACGAAGATTATCTGGCAAATCAATCAAATATTTTTCCAATTTAAAATAATTAAAAAAAAATACGATAATTTATACATGTTCTGCTTTCGGATATGTTTTCGTGCCATTTTTGTATGAACTGGTCTTTCAATTTTAATTTTAGAATGTGTCTAAACTTAACAGAATATAGAAGACATTTAACCAATGTTGGCTTAATGCTGGGCTAGCTTTGCTGACGAAAGACTAACAATGGGTTAAAGTATTGTTTGTTGCATAATAAGGCTGATAGCGCATAACCGACGTCGCAGACGGTGGCCCGGCACTGCAGGGCTCAGAGTCCCGTATTTACTGTGAAATGTGTTTGAACCCCCTCCCCCCTCCCTCCCAGGGAACTCTATAAATTCGTTTCATGACATTTGACTGTATGATGACTTTACCAGTGTGAGGCAGAAAACCTTTCGCTCAGGATCACTGCGTGAGTGTTGGAGCCGACATACGAGCATCATCAAAAAGGT
Organism: Flabesymbios commensalis; assembly: GCA_964017125.1. Taxonomy (NCBI): domain Eukaryota; kingdom Metazoa; phylum Annelida; class Polychaeta; order Terebellida; family Flabelligeridae; genus Flabesymbios; species Flabesymbios commensalis. Next base: position 47,503,535 of record OZ024907.1, on the reverse strand, counting down.
ATGTCCACATATCATGGAAATATCTGCAACGATTAACCCTTGGAAGCGCCAAGCACGACTATATTCGTTTTAAATCCGTTTTTGTTAGCCGATCAAATCACTGTAACAGTCCTTGGGAATTAAATGTGTGTTCAAACATCAATATCACAAATAGTTGTTCTCAAATTTAACAAATGTGAGTTATTTGGACTCACTTTTGAAGAGTTTTGAACAGTTAAAGGTCGTTCTATGTAATATCAGAAATGCATTTCTGGTAAAATTTAATATGTTTGATATTATAATTGGTAGGCATAATATAATGATTACATAACTTTTACATTTTTTTACAGTAGCCATATACACAGATGGTAAGAATCTGATGTAGACATATACCAAAACAATATTATGTATCCAGAATAACAGTGTTGTTGTTCTGTTTATTTAGTCAAGATTGGGCTTCAAATGGTTACTGTAATGTATATCCGCATATGTCAACATTTCGTAGCTTTAAAAAACATCATTGCATTATATATTTATCACGCAATAGCAAATACAAATAGAAACATAAGTGAAACTTCAACAAATGTCAACACAAAAAAACAACGCACACAATAAAACTACATAGAAATATAACACCTACCCAGCAAACGCGAGACATTAACCCCAATGTTGGTACAATGTTGGCCCACCGTCTGCGACGCTGGCCCAACTTTGTACCAGCATCGGGTTAATGTCTCGCATTTGCTGGGTATGCCGCCGTGCAAAACCACAAGGCAGTAGCTGCTTACTTCTCAGGTAAGCAGAAGCAGTTACAGCTGCTTGGCTTTAGTTGCAGTGCACTATGGCAGTGCAGGGGTTAATAGGGATTTGAATGTCAGCGAAACCAGGTGGTTCACTATGTCATCCCGGCTATCGTCTATCAACCTTTACCTGAGGAACCACGGGATTTACCAAGATATAATGGCGCGAGTCAGAGTTAGTATAGTAGTCTACTATCCCAGCAAACACGAGACGCTGAACCAATGCTGATTTAATGTTGGACCAACGTCGCAGACGGTGGGCCAACATTAAATCAGCATTGGTTCAGCGTCTCGTGTTTGCTGGGATAGCTGAAAATATAGCTTCCATCGCAGCCGCGATAAGTTCACCAATTGTTGGATTGGTCCAACATTAAATTCTTAAAGCGCTAAGTTGAAAATATAAATTTTAATCCGCTTGAAGGTGTGTCTCGCTACCGCGATCCACAAAATCAAGTGGGTGAAAATTATTTATCATTGTTTGATTTGAGTCCACACATTAGCAAATCTTGATGTCTAAATGCACATTTCGTCCCCATAAAAGTGATTTAATCGGCTAATAAAACAGAATAAAAACGTGAAACGATTCAGCCAATATTATGAATATATAAGCTGGAAAGTATCTGGCCGAGTGATTTAACCCTTGAAGCGCTGGATTAATTTGAAAAAAAAAACATCGCAACTAAATTTGAAATCATCATAAATGCCTTCGTCAGCTCTTTCTGATTCATTTGAATACCTATGTTATGGGTCTACGATGATTCTAAATATTTTCACTCTTACAGTGCCGGGGATCGACTTTAGTCGTCTAAAGTCGATCCCCGCCCTGTAACCCTTAAAGCGCTAGGTTATACAATTTGTTTTTTACCCACTTTAAGTTGAGTCTCGCTACCGCGATTTCAAGTGGCTAAAAATACATATATCTCTGCGATTTAATTCAAACCATAATTGTGCTAATCTAGCAATCGTTAGTTCTCTTTCAAATTTCCCACGGTAAAAACATTGCAATAAATAGGTACTACAACTTTTTTTAAATCGCACAATTTGATATTGTTGGAAATAAAGTATATATTTTGTACGCCCAGATAGCGGTACTTTAGGCCTGCTGAGCATAAACACTGAAAACATACAAAATGGTGGTTTATAATTGATTAATTTGAACAATCCCTTTACACCATGAATGTCAACTCAAGGTAATGGTATTTAATGAAAATAGTATATTTATCATCCCCGCATCCTATACGTAAGTTCGTATAAATAATCCCTGAACAAGTCATTATAGTCAGGGCCCATTTTCGAAATTTCTGACTTGGTAAGGCATTTTTTAGTAGAATTTGGCATGCAGTTGTTCTTACACAATTTGGGAACGCTGATTCCAAATCTGCCCCATGCCAAGCTATATTTTGTGTTTTTCCTACTCAAACTTCAAAAACAAAATGGTCGCCAAAATTTGTGAAAATGTCACAACTTTACATCACTGCTTGGCTTACAATGAACATAAAAAACATTATTTCGGTGTATTAAAACCCACCTGGGCAACATACTTGAAGTCCCCTGAATTTCACCCTGTGCGTTTGCCGCTAAAGGACAAAATCCAAAATGGCCGCCACTGCAAGGCAATGTGTCATAACTTTGCTTCCAAATTACGTAGAGATGTGTTTTTGATGTCTACATATAGGTTTCTCACACCCGGGAAACCAAATCAGAGCCGTGATAACATCTATTATCAATATTTCACAGAGTTATGGGGGAAAAAACAAATGTTGCGCCAGGAAAACGACACATCGCAGTCCAGTGTAATAATAATGATTTATTTAATAATTAAAGTCATTTTTTCACATTTAGAAGCCGAGGGAAACAAATGTAATATCCGGCATCTTGTAAACATGTTTAGACTATTGACAAAAAATATTTTATGATTGTTGATCACTGTTCGGCACTAGATAACCTGTCGCTCACCGTATATCGGTTCTAGGCCAATTAGTATGTGGCCTATGTGATATCCACCTGCATCGTGTTTTTACAGCACCGTAAGAAAGAAAGCAATAATTTAAATGTGCGTTGGCCACGGGTGGCACCCTCCTGCCCAAGCCCTGTACTAGGGTTATGCAAAACATGAAGTTAATCCATCAAGGTGGTCTGCATAACCATGGCAATAATGACACACATACATGTTCCGCTCCTATTGAGACAAGAACTCGTTTAAGTTTAACAATTTATGATTCTAGTACCTATTTACCTATATTGTGCTGGTTAAACCGTGCACATCACATAAAAATTATGTTTTTCAATCGGATTGACAATTTACATAATCATGATATTAGTATCATCTTAATTTTTATATTTTTGATCAGAATAGATACCGTACAAAAGCCTGGTAATGCGCTGATAACACAGTTTTCAGACATAATTGAACGAATAAAGTCCCAAGCATCGGCTCAGTGATCCACACAAAACCGTAATGTAGGCTACACATATTTCTACTCCCCTAACTTGAATGAGATATCAGAAATCTTTAAGTTGGTGCAGAAGTTTACTTATAATGTTTTGGGCATATAAGAATGATGGTTGAGGCCACGCTAGGGTAATGTTGAAAATACTGACGATGAATTTGTTATATAAATATAGTATGAACATACACCATCTTCAGAAAATGTTAGTAGCCAACCTAGTCTTGGCAACTAAATGCTATAGAGTGTCATGAACAAGTTACCAAAGATTATTGGGTACACTATTGCAACGAGATATGATGCAGAATATGTGGTAATTGAGGAAATAATACCGTTCGTAGCACGATCAAGATGTTTTTATGAAGATTAACATAAAATACAGAAACTTTCTAGATGTGGTCGTTATATGGTAGAATGTATGAGGAATCAGTAGGTTCTGGTCATGCATGCTTCCAATCAGATATAAGCTCTCACTCTCACATAATATACAATAACTACATGTCTGTTAAATAACAGATACTATGCAATAACAGATACTAGGAATAAATTATTGTCTATTGTCCAACAGGTCAAGTTGTGTCTTGAAGTGGTATGTGAGCGACAACCCTATTTTGCAGGAAGAGGTATCAATGTTAAAGACAATACGTCTTACCAGATATAAAGTGATGAAATTATATGATGGATGTGAAGATATTTAGGTCCCTAATAACTATATGTCTCCTTCAGACATAGTAGATTAATTATCATTCATACAGAGTATTTATTACTTATCTATTAGATTTTTTGTAATAAGCATTGATCATCTAATAATCTATGCAAGACACATGTATCCTACATCAAAACATTTCCATGCACACTGCGATGTTATCTCAGATGAATATATAACAGATAAAGTACAGAATCAGGGAGGAGGGCAATACAGTTTCAGTTCAATGTTCAAATTCACCACTTTGGGTAAAGAACAATGCCATTCTACTATTTAACGAACACTGGTATTTAAGTGTGAAAAATACTGAGGTACATGATGGGACGTTAATTGTTATTACGGCAATTAAACTGCCAGATACTGACAATGAGGTAGTCGTAGAAACTGATGTAAACTTGCTCATTCTGCCTATGAAACGTTCTCGTCATAACAATGCCTAGCTGTGTAAACCTAGAACTGCTGATATTTATCGTACCATTCAACCGTCTCAATGGCTCCCACAAAACCAGCACATCAATTCTAAAAGAAAGACATTTTAATTAATTTATAAACATCCAGAACTAGAACTTAAGCCAATTGTATCAATGTATCCTCTTCGTCAATAACCCCTGCCCCAAAAAGTGGATATTGTTTCCGCTGTATTTTAGGCCTGTTTAGCAATAAATACAGCTCTGGCCAGATAACAATATTATAAACATCTATAAGATTGTGGTTGCAGCTTTATTGATGGACAACTGCAACTAGTTCTGAGCTTCTCGTGTAAAAGTTTCCTGCTCATCCTGAAGAACTATCACATTTACTTTGATTCAGCGTGAATTAGGACCACGAGAAAGTAGCCAATGGCGTCCTATCAAGGAGTCGCTACATCAATTCCGAAGCTGCACAAATTTATGATCAATATATTGATGAGGGTGACTATTCTAGCATTATCATTGTGCAAGATGATGGCATTCATGCAAATCTGAGATATACACAGCAAGCCTATGTAGCTACAGTGATGTTAGTAACACATGCTATTTTCCTCATAGCTAATGTGTTGTTTATAAATAATCATATTTTTTGCATACATGTAACATAGAAGCTGAGTTTTTTGATGCTGTGTATTTTTTTGGTATCAGAAAACTATCAAGGCGCCAAAAATAACTTCCTACGACATTTAGAAAAATGGTTTAGTACTTGTTGTATAATTGGCGGCCATCCTGGATTTTTCCCTATAACTACATGTAATATAAAAGTTAGAGGTTAATACTGTATTGTACTAGATTTATTGGTATTAAAAACCTATATTTAGCCACCAAAAACAATTTTCTATGACTTTTAGAAAAACGTTATGGTACTTTTTGTTTTATTGGCGGCCATTTTGGATTTTTTGCGTGATAGTTGAGCAGGTCTTAGAACATGAAATTCCTCAAAACAAAAATGTTATTTTGAACACGAAAGTCAAGTTTGTGTGTCCGCTGTGCACCCAGACATGATGTATAATCATGATAATTGAGACTTTATCTGCTATTTTGGCGGCCATTTTGTTTCGCAATTTTGAAAGGGAAAAACTAAAAATAGAGCTTGGCATGGGGCAGATTTGGAATCAGCATATCCGAATTGTGTGAAAACAACTGCATGACAAATTCTACTAAGAAATGCCTTACAAACTTTAGGAATGCCTCTTTTTAAAAAATGGGCCCTGACTATTATTTACTTTCTACTGTTGGCCAAAGCACAATTTCTGACGTCACTAGTAGGTTTGTGCATTGTTACACCTTGTTCACCGTTCTGGTACCAAAGACTTCTACGTGTACTAGTATCAGAAATGTATACAATGCCGGTGACCAAAAACATGTTTAGAAAAGTAGAATTGAAGGGAACAATGTGTCATCTTCGATTACATCATTAATATTATCTAAATAGTAATTATGTTTTTTTATACAATTTAATTTGTCGCAATCATAAAATGGACCAGAACAAACAATGATAATAATACAATCACAAATTATCTGATTCCCGTCAAACACGATACATTGAAGCAGTGCTCACTTTTGTTGGACTTCGTGTTCGCTGGGTATGCCATTTTCACCAGCCAGCGTCAACGTTGGGTTATTATTGACCAAACGTTTAACCCTTTGACCGCCGGTGCCGCATATATTGGGGTTTTTATTTTTTATTAGCACATCAAGTACCACATTTAAAATACTGTATGTGAAAGATAACAAGTGACATCGACCAGCAAGAGTTGAAAAAAGTTGACCTCCATTTTGTCAAATCTGAATAATTTTTACTCACTTGAAGTTGTGGATCGCGTCAGCGAGACACAACTTCAAGTGGGTGAAAATTCAAATTAAATAATTTGGCGGTTAAAGGGTTAACCCGTGAAGCCCTAACACATTTCTATATAAACCATGCAGAGCAAAGGGTTTTTTAAATTTTAAATCATCATAAATGTCTCAGTTAGCTCTTTTTGCTCCATTTGAATACCTGTGCTATGGGTCTTCGGCCATTATAAATAGTTTTCTCTTCCAGTGCCAGGTATCGACTTTAGACGTCAGAATCTGACGTCTAAAGTAAATCACCTCACTGAAAGAGCTCAGACATTTGTCAGCTGAGAGTTGCAGGCCTATATAATTATATTCATACGAACAGCTCACTAGGTTCAGCAAGATGGACAATACCAACTAGCTAAATGCGACTTCCATGGCGATATTTTCACTTGATGAAGTACAATTAGCATGTTACGCTAGACAAATCAAATCAATGTGGGTTATGCATTACATGTGCAATGTATGCCTTGACCAGATGAGTGTTATTTACAGTCAACTTACACCAAGGTGAAGTAGTTACAAGATACAGCCATAGATGAAACCCAGGTGGAATAGTGAGGGTGGCCCCAACACCAACATAAACCTGGGTATCACACAAACGGCGTAAACCATAAAACAGCCATTAATGTCTCACAAACCATCAAAACCGATATTTAGTAGTGTGCGAGGGAGTCACAAACAATATATATATAAACCGGTGTAAACATAATGATATGAACAGCGGTGCATTCAAGACGTTTCTTCTTACCTTTCTACCGGCCATTTTGGGTTGACACACGGGTGATCTAAGGACACAAGGCGAAGAAGGGTAACACTTGGGCGTCTTCTGCGATCAGGGTCTGGTGAATGGTCTGCAGGCTCCGTCGGTGAGGGATGCTGTCTGCTAGAGAAAGAGCCGGATTTGCTATCTGGATCTGTACACACTCCACACGCGGACGCAATCTACACAACACCGGGATCCCTCGACCAGGCGGGGGGCGTAGTATGGCTGTACCGACGGTGGAAATAATAACAGGAATACCTGAGCCAGAGTGCAGAGACAGGACGACGGCTCAAAGTTGTGCCAGCGTCGCCAGACGCTGGCCCAACTTTGAGCCGGCGTTCTAAGCATACCAAGGCAGTTGAGGGCCAAGGGGTGATGGACAGCAGCCAACAGCAGTCGAAATGCCTCAAAGGGAGATGGCAGGCACACTTTATACTCAACCGGCTATTTCTAATGTTCTCGACACCCTTCTTAACTGAATGTGGGGGATCAATTTATTGACAAGAATGCCGTGAAGCATTTATTTCAGAAACAATCCATTTTCCAGCTATTTGATTTGACATTAATTCAGGTGGCAGTACTTTATTTAACGAAACATTCACATCAATCACACGTGTTTTGCAATGCGTGGGAGTGGTATGCAGGCCCACATATTCTGATGCGAGCAAATCGCATCCGTCATCTGGTCATTTTTGTGTTTACAAGCAAGGAAACGTCTATTTTTACCAATGTTCATTTGGTTTATTTCAGCATGTAATATACATCCGTCATATACACACGATTTACATTGATAATGAATAATGAAATGACGTACTGAAAGGGTCAGGAAATACAACAAAGGACAAAAATGAAGAGGGACTATAATATTTAATTTAACTAAAACATAATTTTTGTCTGCTAAGTTTATCTGTCCACAGATCAAGTGGATTGATTTATATCCTAGAATACCAGATAATAATTATGTCTGATTTTATGCTAGCTAATTCACAGTGTTTATATTTACTTTTTGTCAATGATTAAAGTAGACCAGGTATCAGCTATGGATGTCGACGTTAAAGATGCCTGCAAAGTCTAAATGTTCACATATAATTTTTTAAATATAAAAAATGATGTTTCAAAGCTGCGCATATTGCTAGTTATTTGAATCCTACTGGAGATGTTACTGATATTGATGCAGCTCAGGACACATGGCTCCAGCATTATAATAAAGCTGTTATTGAATGTGTTCCACAGGTTAGTGTCCGTAAATCTAATGCGCCTTCCTGGATTGATGCCGAAATTAGACATACTGCCAACAAGAAAAGGATACTTAGAACAAAGCCAAAGCCATTGACCTTGTAGGAAACTAGCATAATTTTAAGAAAGTTAGAAATAAATTTAGAATCATCTTAATATTAAGAAGTAAATATAGATATTTTGTTGATGATTTGGGGGAAATAGTAAAAAACAAGCCTAATATATTATGGTCTTTCTTTAGAAAAAAAAGAAAAGTGAATGAGACAGGACAAGATGAATTACCTGACATTCCTTTTACTTGTGAGGATCATCTGAGTAGTGAGTGTTTAACGACAGTGACAGTGTTTAAAATTGTACATGGACTTGATGTAAATATGTCTCCCCATATGTATTAAAAATGTGCGCCCAGGAAATAACCCCATCATTGACAAACTTTATTTTAATTTAAGCATGAGACTCTCACGAGCTCCTAATATGTGGAAGCTTCCACATATATCAAGTGTGCGCATGTATCATCAATTCATTACCAAGGGATCGTGACAAAGATGGTAATTATAGGCATGTGTCTTTATTGAGTGTGGTTAAAAACAATAATGGAACGTTGTATATATAATGCAATCAAATTTATAGTTTTGTCAGTAAGGACATCTCGGTAGGTCATGTAATACCCAGCTGCTTGAAATGTACCATGAGAGGTGATTTCTTAGATAAAGGTTTTTAAAATGATGTAATTTATTTAGACTTTAGTAATGTTTTTGATGGTGTGCCACATACATTACTCAATCATAAGTTGAGCAAAATGAATTTAATGGTGCCTATTAAATTGGTTAAGGTCATAGTCCATGAGCCAGATAGGGTTACCGTGCACCCCCCCCCAGGACAGTCTGAGACCAAGTTTTTATTGCTCATTGGACCTCCCCGGATATCAAAAGTCGATGCCATCAAAAAAAAGTTGGGATGAACTACCTGTTTTGGGCCATTTTCAAAATGGCCGCCATCGAAATCTGGAAATCACCTTTTGTGCCATAACTTGAGTTCTAAGGCAGTTAGAGTCACAAAATTGGTGTCTATGTATATGTTTTTGGGGGTGAGGAGTCCAATTTTGCCAATAAAAAATGTTTCTGTCTTGTGGAAAATTTATAAACAGCTATTCCAACGTATTTTTCGTGCATTTTTGGTCATTTTTTGTGTTAGTCCATGGGACAGAGAGGGTTACTGTGCACCCTCCACCTATGAAAGTTTGAAACCAAGTTTTTTTTGCTCATTAGACCTCCCCCAATATCAAAAGTCGATGCCATCAAATAAAAGTCGTATGGACTACCTATTTAAGCCATTTCAAAATGGCCGCCATTGAAATTTGGAAATCACGTTTTGTGCCATAACTTGAGTTCTAAGGCAGTTAGGGTCTCACAATTAGAGTCTATACATATGTTTTTGGGGGCGAGGAATTCAATTATGCAAATAAAAAATATTTCTGTCTTGTGGAAAATTAATAAACAGCTATTCAAACGTATTTTTCGTGCATTTTCGGTCATTTTATGTGTTAGTCCATGGGCCAGATAGGGTTACTGTGCACCCCCACCCATGAAAGTCTGAGACCAAGTTTTTTTTGCTCATTAGACCTCCCCTAATATCAAAAGTCGATGCCATCAAATACAAATCGGATGGACTACCTATTTCAGGCCATTTCAAAATGGCCGCCATTGAAATTTGAAAATCACGTTTTGTGCCATAACTTGAGTTCTAATGCAGTTAGAGTCACAAACTTGGTGTCTATACATATGTTTTTGGGGATGAAGAATCCAATTATCCCAATAAAAAATATTTCTGTCTTGTAGATACATTATAAACAGGTAAATAAACGTATTTTTCGTTTATTTCCGGTCATTTTTGTGTATTTTAGTGCGAACACAGAAAAAACTAACCTTAAAATATAACTTGGTGACTGTTCTATAAACCAATTAGAATTACATGTAATCTTCATCCATATTAGATCTGACCAGCAGCTGAGTAGAATATTTCCTTCATTACCAAAAAACAGTACTTCTACACAAGATCATATCGCCACTTTAAAATTTAAAACGGCAGATACGCCCTTTCAATTCCAAGGGAAAATTTAGTTATTGACAATCATTCTTATGTATTGCACACTCATTTCACCAGTTTATCTAACATACATTTAAAAACATAATTTCTAACATAATAGTTGCCGTGATATCAAATTCTTATGGTGGTGACAGCAGAAATGGTGGTAAAGTCCTTGTTCCACCAGAATATGAAACACATTTGCACTACCATAGAACATAAAATAAACATATAATCAGCTACTGATTATTTAAACCTAATCCTCATCACTGTCACTTTCAGCTACTGCTCTGTCATCAGACAACACTTCTCCCTCTGATGAACTTGCTACATCGTCATCACTTTCTAATGTATCATCTTCATTTGCTATATCTATTGAGATAATTGGACCTTGACACCAGACGGGCACAAGTTTCTCATTGTTCTCAGTCCATCCGTGACCATTAATTGCTAAATGAATATATGGCTGAGGAATATGGGCTAATTTCCAAATTCCAGTCTGATAATTTACTCGTCTAATATGCTGAGACAATGTATTTCTACATAGTGGAAATTGGTTGAAGTCAATATTGCTCACTTCTGCTTCAAGATAGAGTAGCGATACATGTCACATGTGAACTCTTCTAGGTCGGTCACCAAGTCATCGGAGATATGCCAAACATCTCCTGATTTACAGAGTACATCTTGAAATCGCATAATCTTCTGAATCAGTTTTATGGTTTAAGTTTTCCTACGCCTTTGAATGTGCTGGTTGTATCTTGGCCAGGATGTGAGTGATGCACCAGTCCCAAGTGATTTGGGCAGTACTCTGGTCATACAAAATGACAATGCTTTCTTCCATGTTATGTCAAACAACACCAGCAACTCTTATCTCATTGCACGTGCAATATTTGGCATCATACCAAGGAGTGGCGACATTATCTTTAGCACAGAAGGCTCGATTAAGCAAATGGAGGGACAGATGCTTGGTACCAGTGATACATTGATCATAAGTGGGCCATTGCAAAAAAGCCAGCTGATTGGAAGACATGTCTGATGAACAGTGAGAACAAATCACAGTTAGTTGATGTTATGAATGATGTTTGGTGCTCTCATAAATTTGCTCCAAAACTTGCATAGAAAATAATAATAACTGTCCCTCATGGTAACTGCTACCTTCTTGCGTCTGAAGATGGAACAAAAGTTAATAAAACTGAGATTACATCATTGTTCTCAAATCAAAAAGAAACTGATACTGTCTCTATGCACAAGAGCAAGGCTTTGATACAGTTCGCATTCGCAGTTCTGACAGTGATGTGTTTTTCATATTGCTGCACCTTGCTTTCAAGACATCACTATTTCGTTTGATACTGGCTCAGACAACACAAGAAGGCTTCTGATTGTAATTCACATAGCCAACAATGATGGAAGCTCTGCACTGCATTTCTGTCTCTTTGCGCATTCACGCGTGGGGAAAATTAAACCAATAAAACTGAGTCAGGAGACAGTGAGATTTCAAGATGTAAATTAACTTGATGTTTAGCATATCTCTGATGACATGGTGATCGACCTAGAAAAGTTTACATGTGCCATCTATGGGAAAAATCGTCATAAGAGTGTACATGATCTTCGCTACTCTATTTTGAAGTAGAAGTGCATTAATCTCGAGCGCAATATTGACCTCAGCCAATTTACACCATGTAGAAAGACATTGTCTCAGCATATTAGACGAGTAAATCAGACTGGAATTTGGAAATTAGCCCATATTCCTAAGGCAAATATTTCTCTGGCAATTAATGGTCACGTATATACTGAAAACAATGGGAAACTTGTGCCCATCTTGTGTCAAGGTCCAATTATCCCAATAGACATAGCAGAGGAAGATGATACATTAGAAAGTGATGACGATGTAGCAGGTTCATCAGAGGAAGAAGTGATGTCTGATGACAGTGCAGTAGCTGAAAGTGACAGTGATGAGGATTAGGTTTAGCTAATCAGTAGCTTACGATATGTTTATTTTATGTTCTATGGTAGTGCAAACTTATTTCATATTCTGGTGGAACAAGGACTTTACCACCGCTTTACCACCATTTCTGCTGTCACCACTATAAGATTTTGATGACATGGCAACTATTATGTTAGAAACTCTGTTTTTAAATGGGTGTTAGATAAACTGGTGAAATGAGTGTGCAATACATAAGAATGACTGTCAATAACAAAAGCTTCCCCTTGGAATTGAAAGGGTGTATCTACCGTTTTAAATTTTAAAGTGGCGGTATGATCTTGTGTGAAAGTATTGGAAGGAAATATTCTACTCAGCTGCTGGTCAGATATAATATGGATGAAAATTACATGTACTTCTAATAGGTTCATGGAACAGTCACCACTTTGTTATTTTAATATTTTCTACACTAAGTTTTTTTTCATTTATCATGCTAGTCATAAGCAAAGTTTAATTTTTATTTACAATTTTCAACACTGTTATGCTCATTATTCACGGAATAAAATAACACTAGTTACAAGTTTTATTTTAAGGTTTGTTTTTTTCTGAGTTCGCACTAAAATACACAAAAATGACCAAAAATACATGAAAAATACGTTTATCTGTTCATAAATTATTACAAGACAGAAATATTTTTTATTGCCATAATTGAATTCCTCGCCCCCAAAAACATATGTATAGGCACCAATTTGTGACTCTAACTGCCTTAGAACTCAAGTTATGACACAAAACGTGATTTCAAAATTTCAATGGCGGCCATTTTGAAATGGCCTAAAATAGGTAGTCCTTCCGACTTTTATTTGATGGCATCGACTTTTAATATTGGGGGAGGTCTAATGAGCAAAACAAACTTGGTCTCAGACTTTCATGGGTGGAGGGTGCACAGTAACCCTTTCTGGCCCATGGACTAACACAAAAAAATGACCGAAAATGCACGAAAAATACGTTTGAATAGATGTTTATTAAATTTCCACAAGACAGAAACATTTTTTATTGGCATAATTGAATTCCTCGCCCCCAAAAACATATGTATAGACTCTAATTTTGTGACCCCAACTGCCTTAGAACTCAAGTTATGGCACAAAACGTGATTTCCAAATTTCAATGGCGGCCATTTTGAAATGGCTTAAATAGGTAGTCCATATGACTTTTATTTGATGGCATCGACTTTTGATATTGGGGAAGGTCTAATGAGCAAAAAAAACTTGGTTTCAGACTTTCATAGGTGAAGGGTGCACAGTAACCCTCTCTGTCCCATGGACTAACACAAAAAATGACCAAAAATGCACGAAAAATACGTTGGAATAGCTGTTTATAAATTTTCCACAAGACAGGAACATTTTTTATTGGCAAAATTGGATTCCTCACCCCCAAAAACATATACATAGACACCAATTTTGTGACTCCAACTGCCTTAGAACTCAAGTTATGGCACAAAAGGTGATTTCCAGATTTCGATGGCGGCCATTTTGAAAATGGCCCAAAACAGGTAGTCCATCCCAACTTTTTTTTGATGGCATCAACTTTTGATATCCGGGGAGGTCCAATGAACAATAAAAACTTGGTCTCAGACTGTCCTGGGGGGGGTGCACGGTAACCCTATCTGGCCCATGGACTATCATATTTAACTGGAAGAAAACAGCAAGTAGGCATATAGGGTGCTAAATCTGGCTGGTTGTTTGTGACGTCAGGAGTACCCTATGGCTCAATTTTATGCCCACTGTTATTTTGTACTACATATCAAAGATATACAAGACGTTTGTTTTATAAGTTTGTTTGTGGATGATGCAAAGTTTTTTTTTTAAATAAAGTCCTTAAACGATTGTGTTCTATTACAGCAGGACATTAAAAGTCGTTTAATGTGAGTTACATCTGGGGGATGGATTTTAATATTGATAAATACAATGAATTATCCATCACCAGAAATAAATTGCCATTTATTTTTTATTGTGAGATATTAGACAAGCCTCTACAACGAGTGCAGCACATGCGAGATCTGGTGGTAACACTAAACATCAAACATAAACATGGGGCCCACATGGTATTGGGGATTGATTAATAAATGTAATAGAACGGTGGGTATGATAAATCGAGCAGTTCGTTTTAATGCTCCTGGTAATGTTACGACTTCTCTGTACCGTACATTGCTACCAAGTAACATAGAATATTATTCGAGTGTATGGTCTCCTAGTACTGTTTCAGATGTCAAAGCTATTGAGTCAATACAAAGAGCTGCTACTCGCTATATTCTAAATTATCTTGAAATTGATTACGAACAAAGATGCACCATACTTCTTTTGCATTCATTATCGTACCGACGTGCAATTTCAGATTTGTTATATATTTTTAGATGTATTTAAGGTTATTATGGCATATCCTGGCATAAAATTGTGGAAATACTTTCAAATTGATATCTGAGATCAGGCAAGGCGGACCTTGTTTTACGCATGTAAGTTGTTAAGAGAGTGTTTTTTAAAACATAATTGTTCGTCTATGGAATGCCCTCTCACGGTAAATGTGGGAAGCCCGTACGTGTAAGTGTCACTCATGATTGTGTAATCGTGGTGCTCCACGGCGAAACCTCTATACTATAATAGAATAAGAGTTTTCAGGCTGCGTCCTTCGTACGCCCTGAGTAAATTGTTGTTTTCCGCAAACACTATACATCACACAAAGCTTTGACTTTTAATCTGAGGTGTAACGTCTTCTTAGGATATGTTTTGTGCCGTAATTTGGCTTTTATTCAATGTTCGTCACACTAATGTTTTTGTCCACTACAAATCAGCAAGACACTAATCCAAAGCCGGATCAATGCTGGACCACTGTCGCTGGCGCTGGCCAACATCCATTCAACACTGGGCAGTGCAGTATGCTGACTGGGTGTCGCATGTCTGCATACACACCCTAATGTTGGGCTAGCACTGCAGACAACATCATTTCAGTGCATCCACGGATGGTTCTCCTTGCCCAGCTTGGCCCGCACGGGGACAAAGGTGGACTAAAACCCCATTCATTTCATTTCATTTCATTTTACTCACATTAAACAAACATTAATTAATTAATTGTACAGATTGATTCCAGTATTTTATATAATTAAGACCGGCCTACGGCCGGTATCCTATTAAGTTTATTTTCCCTGAGTTTGTGTCCTATTTAGGGGAAAGAGGGGTGCTGTGTGTGGGAAACGGTTGACATCTCTGTACACCAGTCCCTATGAACATGTGCAATATAACGTTTGAGGTCCCTAGGTTAGGTACTTTCGTGTTTAAAAAGTCTTCAGAAAAAAGGTATTCACGATTATACTCGTGGTTAAGACGTTACAGGGTTTTGGTTGGAATAATGTTGGCCCAGCATCGCAGACGGTGGACCAACATTATTTCACAATTGGGCCGATGTATCGTGTTATCCGGGTAGTGGCCTTTCGGGGGATAAAGCGTCACGTACCCGTATGGTAGTCAGATCAAACACGGGACAATCACCCAATACTGTTTCAATGTTGAGCCAGCGTCAAATACGATTGACTGGCATTGAACCAGCAACAGCTGGCCCAGCATTGAACCGGTATTGGGAGGGTAATAGGCCTATATTGTGTGTACCAGGTACATCGTAGACGCGTACACTGACTTATCGGCGATGGTGGTGGAAGGAAGTGGCCTACGCGTTGAAGATATACTATATCCTGGACATTTAGCATTCTGGCCCATGAGGAAAACCAATACAGCTATGTTTACAAAATATTAGGCAGAATTTTTTTTGTTTAAAGAACTCAAACAGACTAAAGCTGGGCCTCGGAGTTCGGGGACTACTTTTCTAGTTATATTCTAATTTTATGATTATGGTTACTGGGCCTGTTCTCAGTTAACCTGTCATATTCATCTTCATCTATCCAGTTGTCCGCTACCGGTCAGACTGGTGGTCTGACGGTCTGACCTGACGGGGCAGGGTGGTCATATTGTACTGTTTGTTCATTGAACCTAATGTATTCACGTGTACTTTCTATGGCGAATAAATAAAAAAAAGATTATTCGAGTCTAACACAAAGTATATTAACTACTAAGATCTATTTTCTACACTATGTTGTATTATATTATATGGACTACTGTAGCTATATGCTTTTCTACAAAAATGCAAGTATACACATTCAAACAAGCTTAGTTAACATGACATATGACCATCTCTATAACAAATCGATTCAATTAATACCACACACAGGACACGTCTGACCACAAAAACAATTTGTCTGTTCTAACACTGTGTCCAACGTGTCTAAAAAATAATCATATTATATTCTAAGCGTTTTTGGAGATTTCACCGTCTCAATATGAAAAAAAATATTACTACCTGTAATCTGACAAAGTTGTGTATGCACTTAATTTAGGAGAGAGCGTTTTAGGCTAATTTAACTCCATTAAACATAATAGACAACAAAAACCTGAAAAGGCATTTTTTCTGATAATGTTCTGCCTCTTCCCTCAACCTAAATGCTCTGATGTGGGCTACATGTAGGTTATATCCAGAAAGGCCGGGCATGCGGGTCACGGACAACAGTTGTGCAATTATAATAAGTATAGGCTTCAAAACGGCACATGTCAATTTTTTGATGAATTTCAAGATTTACTAGAGAATATAATTCCACTTCATGACAATTTGTATATATTGGGAGATTTCAACTTACATCTAGATAACGCAAAAGGACAAACCTAAAAAGTCAATGAAATACTCGCATGTTCTGATCTCAAGCAGCATGTTAATTTTCCAACTCACGTACATGGTCATTTTTTTGGCAGCAGATATTTCAGACCATATCGCGGTCATATCAGAGATTGACCGTTGCAAGACGAAACTGAGCAAGAAAAAAAAATCGTTCCGAAAAACAAACAAAATCGATTATGAATCGTCTCATTCAGATATTTTAAATTCGGATCTAATAAAGAAACCAAAGAAAGAACTCTCAGCACTCTGTCAACAGTATGATTTTGTCCTTGGCTCTATTTTAGACAAATACGCTCCTGGAAGTACAAAGACTCTGCCCAGAAAACCACAGACTCCATGAATGACTCAAGAAATAATGAAGGCTAAAACCCTTCGCCACAATCTCGAACGAACATGACGCAGATCTCGCACACATCTAGATCGTTCTCGTTGCAAACATCAGTGTCACCTGTGTAGCAGAATGATGACAAAAGCTAAATCGAAATATTAAGCTGATGTTTTTTCAGAAAATTCGGACAATCCCCGTCGTCTATGGAACTCAGTAAATAACATTCTGCATAGAATTCCACCGCCGACTGTGCCAGAATTCACATCAGTAAAATCACTTTGTGACCATTTCTCCAAATATGTTGTTGATAAAATTGAAACTATCCTTCGCAAATTTCCGGATAAAGTACACAATATTCTATCAGTGCAAAAAAACAGAAATTAGATCCAAAAATGAACGTTTTTGAACGTGCTACAGAAGATGAACTTAAGAAGCCTATTTTCAGCTCATCGTCAACATCATGTGATCTGGACCCCATTCCTACAAGCGTGCTGAAAAATTGTCTTGATATTATTACTAACTCCCATCACTAATATAATTACCATTTCAATGGAAACTAGTTCATTTTCTCAAAATTTCAAATAATTACTTAAATCGCACCCATTTTGATCTGGCTTTCCCACCCTGGCTCCTCAGGAGCCCGGCTCCCTGTTGACGAACCTGCTTTGGCCTCGATTATAACACAATGGGGCGGGGGCCCTAGGGTAGTGGTTAGCACCGCTGCCCTTCACGCCAGAGTTCGGGGTTCGAATTTTGAATCCTGTGTCTGGAGGACAGTGCCATCTCAATCATCTCACCATCCTCAGGAGGTTCTCCTGGCCCAGTTCAGCCCATATGTGCACAAAGGTGGCCTAAAACCCGATTATGACACATGATCACACTAAAGATTTGTGCGCCTCTGAGCTCAGTCCGCTGAGGATATAGGCGCTAGAGAAATTTTATTGATTATTTATTTAGTATTTATAATTATGTCTCCCCTCTATAGAGGTGGACACATGTTGGTTTACATGTGACCACTCAGCCTGTCTGTGTGTCTCTGTCTATGAGTGTCCCATTCATTCAAACACGCGACATTGGCACAATGCTGAGCTAAGGTTGGCCCACCGTCTACGACGCTGACCCAACATTAGCCCAGTATTTAGTTAGCGAGCGGGGGGGGGGGGGGTCATGTATGGTGTCACATTAAATGTGGGCCACCGTCACAGACGGCGGGTCAACATTAACCCAGCTATGGTTCAAAGCATCGTGCTGGTATAGTCTATGCTCCACAAGCCCACCATTGACCCGGAAATATGTCCAGCACCGGCGCGCTGGCCCAACATTGAAACAGCATTGGGTGAATGACTCGTGTTTGCTGGGTAGTAGCTATCAAACGTTTAGCTGCTGGAGGGGAGACATCTCTGAGAATCTTTTAGTTTGAATAGAAATGCTTGATCTGTTGATAATGCCAGCAATACCACAGACTGGAGGTGGCCCTTCCCACTACTGGGTACCGTCTCGCGGGACGGTACCCAGTGCTTCCCACGGCTTGACATTGCCTCGGACGTGCTGCATAATTATTAAGAAATACTTTTTAATGACCCTCACTCATCTTGTTTCACTAGTTACTGTTAGATGAATTACACAAATAAATGTGCAGTACATTTTGTTGTCTCAAATCTGTCAAGCTAATATGGAAAATACTTGACAAAATAAAATGTATTGGAAAAAAATGAGGAAACGTAAAATGTATATATACTCTGATAAACCAAAGAATATTCCTTCAGATACAACACATTAATAATAATATATTGATCTTTTGTACCAACAAATATCTGACTTTGCCTTAGGCCGTATGTCTGAAGCTAGGTTAGTGAGAATTTAAAAAAACTAAATAATGTGCCGCATTATGTCAAGTTTATACCACCATCATCACTATAATGATAAACGTTCACACATCACCATCCCGCGATAATAGCCCAAACTCATGTTTTGATATGTAGGCCTATATATCACTGCAGGGTAAGGTGCTATATCTTTTTAAGTGTCTACAGCAATTACGTGAGTGAGTGGTCAATGATTTGACCCGTGCGTCTCGTTGCAAGCATTTTAGCAGATGGAAATGTTCCCTGTAAATAGTGAATTAAAAACCAGGTGTAGTAATTCTAGTTTAGCAAAATAATTGATGTATATGTCACGATGACCTGTTCTGTGAATTCTCATGTAATTTTAATCCACCTATGGTTAGCTATTAGATAATATTACGTATAGTCCGCCCATTAATAACATGAAGCTACGTTGTCCAGCAAACACAAAACATTTGTATAGCATTTGTACAACGTCGGCCGAACGTCTTCGCCGCTGGTCCACCATTCTACAAATGTTATACAAATGTTTTGGGCATGTACATCAACATCCCATGACCATGTGCAATAACTAAAACCAATGAGCCACAATCCCCCCACCTGACGCCAGAAAGGCCCATTATGACGTCAAAAATAAGCTCCGCCCACCACTTTCAAATCCGGGAAATCGATCCCAGTGGGCTAAGCACTCTCGCTATTAAAACTTCATTTAAAATAGAATGGTGAATTACTTTGTGCAGAGTATTTCTGGAGACTTCACTAGGATTTAATATAGAGGCTTTACGTGTATTTACTTAGTCAGTCAAAGTGAAAAACATCGTGAGATCCTCAACAACAATATGTCGATATACCACAAATAACAGGTAGGCTCATTGACATAAGTGATATAAGAGCACTGTTCAAAGATAATTTTTATTCCACAAAAAATAAAGCTGATAAAAATCATGATTAGAATGTCAAGTATCTGTGAAGTTCTTAATCACCCCATTTTATTTTCAGTGCACATGTAGATGCATATTATTCACATGCTATTCATTTAATTAGAAAACTAAAACCTGTCAATAATACACGATTATTTTGATGAAATACACTTCAGCAAATATATCAGTGTCAATCGAAAAATAATTTAAAGTTTTTCTCAAAACACAATAGCGCGATCTACACTCATCCCTTTATCATTTTTCTACAGTAACATGATGCACGTTGTTCAAATTGTGGACCCGTCCAAATCCATCCTGCATCATCGCTGATCCCATTGCTGTAGCCCATAATCAGGTTACCATTTTTGCCGTAGCTTTCTGCTTTTGCCCAGTTCTCGTCCATTTTGAATATTTTTTTGTTCCACCCAGGTTGATACACAGAGGAGCACATGGAGGTGGTGTCAGATACCTGACTGGTATTTGTGGACCACATAATACCGCCTAGCTGAACAAAATTAAAACAGCTGATCGCCAGCATATGTTTGCCATCCGGAACAGTCACACTTCCTGATTCGTCGATATTGTTCCAGCTAGCTACGTCTTGGAACTCTCCATCCACCCAGGCTAATACCTGGTTTATGCAAGTCAATCTGATAGTAATGCCTGTAACGGAGAAAAGAGGTTGTAAATGAAAAAAGACAGTATCTGCTCACTTGTGAAGTAAACAGATACTGTCTTTTGCCAGCTGTGACACAATGGCACATGCCAGTGGTGACACTACCAAACATCATATTATCACCTCATTATATCACACAGCTTAAATTTACTAATTTATAGTCACGTAGTTTTTTTTATCGGAAATTGTATATCACATCTGAATCTATATCTTAATATTAATTAATGAAGTAACGTAATGGTGCCAGTATCTCCGTATCTCCATAACAACGGTAACGCAATGGTTATGTTGACACTACCAAATATTACAGTATCACAATATAATACTTCACAGCTTAACGCAATAATTAAATACTATTTTTCCTTAATTATCGTAATCTGTATTTGATATCAATCTAAAGCACCATCGATTATCAGATTGTTCCCCTCACACTTTATTAGTATCACCCACATTATCATCCTGAAACTATCACTTCTATCGGCTCCACACTATCAGACTATTACCAGAAATGCATAATAATATGCATTTCTGCTATTACCCTCAGATCATTGCGCTGATGCTGCCCGAGTATCGCGCTCGCACTATGTAGCGCTCTGAGACTATTAGACTATCGCGCTTGTTGAGTTGACGAGCCAACGACTTGCTTACCTGCCATACATTGGTCAACAGCCGCACAAAACAATACGACTAGCAGCAGCTTCATCTTAGAAACAATGTCAATATGTAGCCACAAGTCTCAGAAGAAAAATGACGACTTTGTCGGGACACTGAGGTCTTAAATACACTCTCACCTCAATTGTTGGGAGGGGGTATCAGGTATCAGCTAACAGGAGAGAGGCATATACATACTAGTATACCATGTATACAGGGCGTAGCCAGAAATGATGGTTCAGGGGGTCTAGTAGCAATGTTAACCAGTTTCAGAAATATAATCAAGTTATCGGTCAACAGTGGTCAAATCATTTGTTTGTTTTTTTAGCAAATTCGATCCTTTATCCTGAGGCCTAATATTGGCATTTTAACAGAACTTTGATAAAATCCAGAGTATTTTCCAGGCGTCTTCTTTTTGAAGTCTAAACCATGCGACAGTTGTTACGAGAATGCCGGTCCTGCAGGGCCTCGTTCTATCAACATGTTCGTTGACAAAAATGTGTTATATTAATTGCCAACGATTGAACGAACGAGTGAGTCGGAGTGCTCGGTTCCCCCCTATACATGTTAAACAGGGGGAAATACGTTAATACGAGGAAAATCAACGAGGAAATAAATCTCGTCAGTGGCAGGAATTAGGTCATGAGAAGTTAGGAAAAAAACGGGGCAGAATGTGATACAAGAGCGGGTCCTGATTAGCTGACTGACTGGTTAACTCAGCCCTTACAGCGCTGAGAATTTTACTAGCCGATTAAATCACAGTCTTTGAGAATGAATTGATTGTCTAAACATCAATCATTATCTAATTTAGCGCTTTAACCCTTACAGCGCGGGGATCGACTTTAGTCGTCAGAATCTGACGTCTATAGACGTCAGATTCTGACGACTAAAGTCGATCCCCGCGCTGTAAGAGTAAACATATTATAATGGCCGAAGACCCATAACATTGGTATTCGAATGAATCTGAAAGAGATAACTAAGATTCTTATGAAGATTTCAAAATGAAAGAGCCCTTTGTTCTCCATGGTTTGTACAAAATACCTTGGCGCTTCAAGGGTTAAGGGTTACAGTTTTGTCCTGCTGAATCGTCACTTTGTACTTTATAAGCTAGAAGTACTAAATATCTCTGCAAAATATTATCACAGTTCGGTATAAAAGTGTATTTTTTGTATTTATTCTCGTTAATATAACAACTATGTTTTTCCAGGTGGCTTTCACGCACAGCGACTACATGGTCTTAGTGAGAGTCATCCCGGCAATGGAATGCCACCAATTTATATTTGTATTCTCCTGTATTATACCTGTACACTATGTGTATCAATGAAAAAAAAAGTTTTTTTATCCACCCGGCGCTTGATTAATTGGAATAATTAAGTGAAATATTATAAGGTTTTCCATTTTTTTTAAATTTATACATAACCCACTGGGTACACGACGTTGTCGTGACGTTGAATCAACGTCGATGACGTTGATTCAACGTCACTACAACGTCGTGTGCCCAGTGGAAAGGCACTGACGGAAGAAGCGCTAGTAATAATGACTTGCAAGGTGAATGAACGGGAAATAGCGATTGATCACTTTTTAAGTAGCTTGCTTCACTTATTATCCATTGTGCTCAGAGATGAGATATGAACGTTAACATGGTAAATAAATCGTAGCGTATATGAATTTAGCGTGATTATCTTAATTACTATATCATTTGATACATAGGACGGCCTGTTCAGTCATATCTCTTAATATTTTCACACAGTACGGCGCCTGAATGAATACGGAGCGATAGTCGGGTGTTATGCATGGGGTAAACTGTATACAATACATACTTTGTTGTTAAATTGGCAAATTAAATGTGAGGCTGTAAATAATTACGTTCGGTAATAAATTTGATTTAAACATTGAATCAGCCTTGTCACATTTATGCACCAAATTGTTGTCCACCAAATGCCATATTTCAAATAAATTTAATTCAGGAGAAATTGCCATCATTCATGAAAATAACTATACGTTGTGAGCTTTTATTTAATAGTAACCCTTACAACGATGAAATCTCATTGTATAAACCATGGAGACCAAAGGTCTTTTGAGTATATTTAAATGTTGAAAGTGCAGAGAGCAGGGGTGATAGTCCCATGTCAAGTAGTCTAACAAAGAGCATGCATCTACTGTACTTTTCGGATAATAAATAGTTAGACATAAAAAATGAGCACAGACTCCGTACTGGATAATTCACTAAAAATATCCTTTTCATCAGGCCTACGAACATAGCTTTAACATGTTTAACTCAGAGCAGTCTGAGTCCGAGCCCATCTTGGATCTGGGATTTATGACGCTGCAGTCTAAGTCCGAGATAATAGCGCTGAGTGGTGTAGTGTATAGGGTAAAAATCACTGGTCCAGCACAGAGCCCTGTGGAACTCCATATGAGAGTGTGACTTTTATCAAATTTATCTGCGCAGCAGCGAGATCAAAGCCTAAAATAAATATTTCAATGATCCTGGTGATCGCCATTACCAATTAGCATATATCAATCATATGGTTTGGTATTTTCTTTTACAATTAGTTTTTTAGTTATCTGTGATTTGTGTCTGTTCCTAGTGAAAAAATAATAGATGCACACAATACTCATGCAAGACAACGCATAATCACTTGTTTGGATAAAATTTCAAAATTTGTCAGCTTTTAGCCATTTTGTTTATGCTGACTAGATAACATAAACGTAGAATTAAGCAAGGTTGATTCGATTTTCTATACTTTAATATAAAAATTGCATTAACATGTCTGAATGTTCTGAACATTTCAGATAGGCTTCCCCAATAACAGTGTATATTTTTACATGGCATGGCAATGTATTTCCGAACAAAATACCCGAGATAGTCACTTTGGGGTATATGCTAATAAGACAACCTAAAGCACGAAATTCGTGTTCAGCAACTTTAACTAAAAATGCTTCTAGAATTGTATAAGAGCTGGTTTCCCAGAACTGAGTATAGTCATCATGAACAGCTATATAGTGATTGACAACGATGCTATGTATCGCAGTGTATCGCAGATTAAACAGTTGAAAGCCTTAGTCAAATCTATGTAATATAAATTTTATTCATTCATTCTTTCTTGTGCTCGTTCATTCGTTCGTCCGTTAGTCCGTTCGTATATAATTATAGAAACTTGAGTGTTTTACTGTTTAAACATCGATACAAAATGAAATGAATCGGGCTTTAGGTCACCTTTGTGCACATATAGGCTAAACTGGGCCAGGAGAACCTCCTGAGGATGGTGAGATGATTGAGATGACACTGTCCTCCAGACACAGGATTCGAAATTCGAGCCCTGGCGGTCTGAGGCCGAGTTAAACATCGATACACTTAACCTAAAGTTACAGCATCATATTTCAACTTGCTAGCTCGTTCATGACACACAAAAATGTTTTTGCATAGCAGGAATAAGTTATCGGATTTCGTGCTCACGAAATAATTGAAAATAAAATTATTGCAAATGTTATTTATTCCGTTGTCACGAAGTAATTGCAAAAATATTTATGTTGTGCTCACGAGATACATTGTAAGAAACTAATATTTATTTCGCGCTCACGAAACAATTATTTCGTGCTCACAAAATAATTATTTCGTGCACATGAAATAATACATGCGCGGTTATCATAAACGTGCATAATTATGGATTTCCGCCAATGTTGTCCACATCCCTTCCAGGACCATGTTTTTTTATGTTAAAATCCCTTTAAAGCTGATCATTGCTTTATATAAGTACGATTATTTTTATTTTGTCCTATAAGCCACCTGTTTCATTTACTACTGGATTTGTTCATAAAGTTATAAAACACGAAATTATATAGCAAGGTATTTTTATTAGATGAATCTAATCTGCCTGGTATACTGGACCCATTATTATTTTGACTCTACAACAATCATGTTTATGATTAATCCATGAATATAAATAAAATGGCGTAGTTGCCTTGTTGGTTGATAATTAAAAAAATATTTAAAAACATTGGAAGGCAAAATGATTGCTGAGATTAAAAAAAAATAGATAGCTTGTATTTCTAAAATGATTAGCTTTAATCTATCAAACTATTATCATGATTACGTCAGTTAGTACTTTGTCATTATCATATGAATAGTATCCATTTGAGCGTGTAACAGATTTGGAATTATTTTTTTCTAATATCAACAAAATGGTAACAACATAATTTATTAAAGTATGTGGTCTAATAAAAAGTAGTATCATGCTTCCCAACAAACAGAATATAAGCTATATTCATGGTATTTTGCTTCAACTGGAATATTGAATACACTACCACTGACTATGAAGCGGAACGATTTTCACTAATGTGCGCCTGGTGGAGCGGGTACATAAGTCAATGACTAAATATATGTATATTTTAATGAGACTATACCGAGATGGAGTATTTCTCCTGGAAGCGCATTCCCTGTAAAACTAATAGCTTTTACCAGAGTAGCTGATAGTAATTTTGTATGCACTTTTATAGCCAGACCTAAACTCAGAAATCAACAATTTCTGGTTAGTGACGCATTTGCCACTAGCGCCGACATATGTAAAATACCCCCCCCCCTCTTTAAGTCGATTTGCCAGACCAACTATTTCACCATTTTATAACAATGATTTGGTTTTTCAATCAGGTGAGGTCCACACTAATCCAGGTTTATAGGTCTATATCCATTTATATGTACATACATAATTTATACAGTCATATGATATACATGCATACACACATATATCTGCATGTAATGAAAATATATAATATACAAATAGACACATAAAACACATTATTATTTTTATGTAATAGACAGATACATACAAAAATTCACAATAATACTTGCAATTACATATAAGTATACTATTTATTTATAGACTTATATACCGACAGCATATATGCACATACAAATATGCATACAAATTGATATTCTTGGTATAATTGAGAACTGAGTAGACATTAGAATACCAGATACTGACACTATTATTCCTGGTTTTCAGCCACCTCTTCGTCGTGTTAGACATCGGCACGGTGGAGGTGGCTACAAGGCCCATGCAGTGCCCGATGCAGTGACTTTTAATACACACGAATGATCAACAAATTGGATGCATGGGAACATTAAGATAAGAGTGCACTGTAAACGAGTACACAGTCTCTTGTAATATACTATTGTAAGTACATATAAACTAATCTAGCCATATACAGGTAGTTATATAAAGATACCAACTGGTCTGGCCAGTGTACACAAAGGTCGAATATCAGGTTACAAATCGACCGATTGTCGGTATGTATACATTAGGGATACATGTAAGATATAAAAATGTACATTCAATTTTCCATTATTCATTAATATTTCATACTTCTATACATCATTGCGTATTAAGTTGTATTATTCCATGAGTGTGTCGTATAGTATATATACATGTTATAAAATTCAGAGTGACTTACAAGCCCGAAAGGACCGAGTATAAGGTTAACTATTGTCAGTTATACCAGAAATACATAAGATATTCTATCCTTTGTATTTCTGGTTATACTAGTATGCCTATATATTGTTATTATTTGGTTCAATCATTTATAAATTTTTAATTTCCTTTCACTTCCTACCACCAATACGCATACTGCGCCCCCCCGGGGGGGGGGGGGGGAGCTCCCTATAAAGCTGGCGTCCTATCCGTGAATAGGAGATTTGCAAACCACTAAAAACTGCAAGTGAAATTGAAAAAAATGACCCCTAAACACTGCAAGCTCACTCAAAAAAAGGCCCCGTTTTACTTGCCATTAAATGAACATGAAAAAATGACCCCTGATTCTGTATTTCAAAATACCCCTTATTGGAGGTTTTAGGTCATTTTGATCCCCTAAACGCGTAACGCACGTTACGCGCATTTTTCACGAAAAACAGCCCTAATAATGTGTTTTCTCCGTCGCGAATGAGACGCCACCTTTCTGGGGAGTAGCCACCCTGGGACTGCGCCTTAGAATAAATTGAGATAAGGCGCAATATAAATGAAAATGCAATAATAATAATAATACATATAGGACCAACGTTAGGCCAAGTTGTTTTGTTTGGGTTGTTTGTTGGGTGATAAATATTCATTCATTCATTCATTCATTCATTCATTCATTCATTCATCCATTCATTCATTCATTCATTAATTCATTCATTCATTCATTCATTCATTCATTCATTCATTCATTCATTCATTCATTCATTCATTCATTCATTCATTTATTCAATCATTCATTCATTCATTCATTCATTTATTCATTCATTCATTCATTCATTCATTCATTCATTCAATCATTCATTCATTTATTCATTCATTCATTCATTCATTCATTCATTCATTCATTCATTCGTAGCATATGACATTGATACAGCGCTTTTTCGTTTATGATTACATTATTACTTTGATCATGTATTGAAATATATATATGTTTTGATTACAAGGACTCTATTAAACTAGAGAATGGATGACGAAAAGAATCTTGTTTGCAGAAGAGCAGAAAGGGAAGACCTCCCTGGTGTTCTACAAATACTACCTGAGGTAAGTAATAACCCAGTCACAAGTAGAAGACCCAGGTATTGTAAATTAATATAGAGATCAGTATGAATAAAAAAGCTAGTGAGTCAGAGCGAATACTTAGGGTGTGGTGGGGTGTGGTGTGCTGCAAAAATCAGGTGCATAAATCAAATAATGAAGTGCACATATGCGATTTTCCGCTCACTGGATATGCGTCAGAAGCACACTGCGTTAATCCTGGCGAGGTGTGAGTCGTTTGGAGTTCCATGTTACAAAGCTTTAAGCATGTTAAAGCCCGGTCAGACATAAACGACACATTTATAATTGAGAAATGTGATGGTCTGTGAGTCCACTCTACTCTCAGACAATGTTAAGCAAAAGCCTAAAGCAAAAACTAACAAATATATGGTAGTAATTACCATGTGGCGACCTTACTTGCAGATCATCGCACCCGAGTTTGAACTGGACGGAATCGCTGATCGACGGGTCAGCACTTCCGCCCGGCTCAAGCCATGTGCGGCCCGGCCGCGCTCGTTCATTCTTCCACCGCTCTTCTCGGAAGTCAGACGTGTAACCGCGACGCCGCGTCATCCACATTCAGCCGCGTGGCTGGAAAGCCGCGCCCTGTCGCACGGGACTAAGTAGCACATACATATCTGACAATGTCTGCACGAATATGGGATGAACAAAGAATGAATTAAGGAAATCATCTACTTTGACTGAGTTTCTGCAGCGAACCAGCACTTGCTGACCAGGCAAGACACCACGATTAAGATCGGTCCTGAGACGATGGTCGCGTCCATTGACTTGTCGAACATTCGGCAACGTCAATGGTAACCCTCGCCCCAGACTACGATAACCAGTAATTAACATAATTAATATGTAGTAGCATATGTCTACCTACAATAATACAATGTTTTTATTTTGCATTATTGCAAATATGAGTGCTGGGAAAAATAGCCCTGACAGTCATTTTTACGTTAAAAAGACATGTAATGACATACATGAGTTCCAAATAATACCTTGAATATTGAATATTTCTCAGTGTCAATGACCTCAAATTCACCATAAAAATAAATATTTTCACAATTCTTCGATCTCCCCCAAACTGAAATAATAACATAATTAAATGAAATACGTTATGACGAATGTAAGTGACATAAGCACCACTTGATTGACCAATACTTGTGACTTTTCTATTTTGATTCTACTGAAACCAATACATATTAATTATAATAAAGCATTTTTACAATTTTTTTCCCATAAAAAAAGTTTACTGTCGTTCTGAAGTTTGTTGTAACAGAAACTTGGGCTAAGCAAGTTCAATGTTATCCCAAAATTGTCTGAGAGTGGTCTAGATAGTTACACTTACCACTAAACTGGTATATTTTATTACCAAAGGAAATTGACCTATTTTATTACAAAAGGAAATTGACCTAAATATGAGCAATTTGTACTATGGACCGGCGGCCATCGTGGACGCCATGTGGAATATCTAAATACACAAATTATAGACCAATTAGCGTGACATTACCATAGTTATTGTCCACACACTAATACATCGCCATTATTGCAGTATTAATATAAGTAATACGTTTTTTACAATTGACAACATAGAGGATGGACCCATTGCTGCCCAAAAAAAACGTTTAGACTAATACGGTTACATCTTTGTAAAATTTGGTTGGGAGTGGTGCAGATGGATTATCCGACCCCAAAGCTACTTGAACGTGTGCGTTACAAAAAAATGAGTTAAAATTGACCAGTTTGTACAATTTTCCAACTCTCACCATATGCCGGCGGCTATCTTGGACGCCATCTTGAATAACAAAAAATGTTCAATGTTGGCAGATGAATTTTAATTACTTAGAGATTTAAAAATAAAGATTGATGTGAAACATTTCTTTTCATATTCTGCTAGTACAATAGCCATATACTTTTCAGCAACCAGGAAACGTTTACTACAAGCGATACTTGTCATTGAACGATTACCAAACAACAGCAATTCTGACATCTACATTGCTGATAATTAGGCATGTATATTAAGATACAGTAGAACGGAGCTTACTTGTATTTAATGACAATAAACTATACCTTAAAAGCATTTTAATGCAAATGTTGTGGTATATCGAAAAACGTCATTTCTTTAAAAAAAATATTCCAGATTTGGTGGTACCTAGCACAAAATCTTCGAGACTTCAGTACCTACTGAAACATCCCTGGAAATTATGAAAGCTCAAAAGGGACATTATCTCCTTCTTGTGTGATTTAGATGTACGCCTTCGCCACACAGTCGTTCGTCCTCGCCACACGGTCGTTCGTCCTCGCCACACAGTCGTTCGTCCTCGCCACACGGTCGTTCGTCCTCGCCACACCGTCGTTCGCCCTCGCCACACAGTCGTTCGTCCTCGCCACACGGTCGTTCGTCCTCGCCACACAGTCGTTCGTCCTCGCCACACGGTCGTTCGTCGTCGCCACACCGTCGTTCGTCCTCGCCACACCGTCGTTCGCCCTCGCCACACAGTCGTTCGTCCTCGCCACACCGTCGTTCGCCCTCGCCACACAATCGTTCGTCCTCGCCACACGGTCGTTCGTCCTCGCCACACAGTCGTTCGTCCTCGCCACACGGTCGTTCGTCCTCGCCACACAGTCGTTCGTCCTCGCCACACGGTCGCTCGTCCTCGCCACACCGTCGTTCGTCTTCGCCAGAGTAATGTTCTCCCCTACCTGGCCCAATGTTTGCCCCTGCCAGGGCCAACGTTCGTCCTTGCCAGAGTAATGTTTTCCCCTGCCTGGTCCAATGTTCTCCCCTGCCTGAGTCATGTTCTCCCCTGCCCCTGCCAGGCCAAATGTTTGTCACAGCCAGGCGCTGTTGATATCTTATAGCGGGGGCGAGCGACATCCAGCGGGGGCGAACGAGAAGGGCGATGATGAAGGTAGGTTCGCGGTCAAATTATCTCTCATTTTTAGACCGCGTTCAATAAACACACGTGCTGCAGATTATCTTTATTAATATCAACAGAGTCCGCTGATTTATTACTTTCATTCTACGGTCTAACTGACATTAGGCTTAAGCTTGGCCTCGGTGAGTATAAAATGTGTCATTGTTATGATATTATGTGTAGGAGTTATTAAATAATTATATATAGGCCTATATTTCTTATTTAAAAAAGCACTTAGAGCTGTGATAAACTGCCTACTCACACTGATCAAGCGGATTGAATGGCTAAATAACCTGTAGTTTTATACTTTATCTCGATTTAAGTACCAGTAAAATAGGTTTAACATCACTTTTAGGCACAAATGGGCATTTAGGTGGCTTTACGAAAACAGTGATGAAATCAATGATGTACAGATGATGACGAGAGGGTGGGGTGATCGGGTCATTATGGGTTCTCATGAATTTTGAATATTTTCTGATTATAAGTCCCTTTGTCTTATTCCGATATACAATAGGATAGTCAACGTAGTCAATGTTGGTTTATTACTGGCACACCGTCTACGATGCAGTACCAGCATTTAGCAAACGATGGTAAATTGACTTATGTGTGTGGGGGAGGCCACTTTGATGACGTAACGCTGCTAAACTGTGCACGCTTTGACGCTCACAACTTAATTGATTGATATTGATAGATAATATCGTGAAATAATGCTAAGCGTTTAAGAAGTTTTATAAATTCATTTTGGTATCCAGATGTAGGTGCATATTAACAATGATGTTAAAAGCACTTCACACCATCCCGTTCTTATGAATCACGACATTTGTGATCCCATATTTCTTAGCAATAACTAGGCTATTTACTCTATAAAACGTCTATGCTCGAATAATTATGAAATGTAGGCGTCTTTTTTCAGAAAAATCGTCAGTATAAAAAAGTTATATTATATTTTAGTCTGTAATTGCCAAGAGATTAGCGGCACGAATGCTCAGACTGAAGTAAATAACGTAGGCCTATTTTTTAGTTGAAATTAAAAATGTACATTTTAATGGTAGGGCTAGATCTTTGCGTAATTGATGTGTAGGCCTATGGTCTTTGTTATAAATTTAAGCGCTGTAAAAAACATGGTATAGGCCCAGAGTCTAGGCCAATAGAACCTACAGACAATAGGTAGGCTGGT
The DNA here is from genome assembly GCA_964017125.1 of Flabesymbios commensalis. Taxonomy (NCBI): domain Eukaryota; kingdom Metazoa; phylum Annelida; class Polychaeta; order Terebellida; family Flabelligeridae; genus Flabesymbios; species Flabesymbios commensalis. The sequence continues at coordinate 47,471,442 of OZ024907.1, read as the reverse complement.
AGGCCCCTATCATGCCTATGGTATTCATGGTTATTCATGGTTACTCATGGTTATTCAGAGACGAGGAAAACGCAAACAATTTATATATATATATATATATAGGCCTATATATAATTACTTAATAACTCCTACTCATAATATCATAACAATGACACATTTTATACTCACCGAGGCCAAGCTTAGGCTTAATGTCAGTTAGACCGTAGAATGAAAGTAATAAATTAGCGGACTCTGTTGATATTGATAAAGATAATTTGCAGCACGTGTGTTTATTGAACGCGGTCTAAAAATGAGAAATAATTTGACCGCGAACCTACCTTCATTATCGCCCTTTACGTTCGCCCCGCTGGACGTCGCTCGCCCCCGCTATAAGATATCAACAGCGCCTGGCTGTGACAAATATTTGGCCTGGCAGGGGCAGGGGAGAACATGACTCAGGCAGGGGAGAACATTGGACCAGGCAGGGGAAACCATTACTCTGGCAAGGACGAACGTTGGCCCTGGCAGGGGCAAACATTGGGCCAGGTAGGGCAGAACATTACTCTGGCGAGGACGAACGGTGGTGTGGCGAGGACGAACGACGGTGTGGCGAGGACGAACGACCGTGTGGCGAGGACGAACGATTGTGTGGCGAGGACGAACGACCGTGTGGCAAGGACGAACGACTGTGTGGCGAGGGCGTACATCTAAATCGCACAAAAAGGAGATAATGTCCCTTTTGAGCTTTCATAGGAAATGGTGTGGTTTTATCCAGCGTGTCCCTTTTTTCTCGCTAAGCTGCCTGACTAATGTGGTTGTGCACATAACCAATGCAATTGAATGCGTTGTAAAAATCATTATGACATGAGCGACACCTGGTGATTGCATTAGAAATATTTCGCTGTAAAATGTCGGCCACTCTTTACCAGTTACCTCTGGTTTTCAGGTGGAGTAAAAAAATGGCATAAAACCTGCGTTAGATATATATGACACATTTTATTGTATTTTTTGCTATAAAAATTGTCTGTTCTGTTTGTGCGGGTGAGTGGAATAGAAATGATTAGCAATTAGGTTTACTGTCAAAAACATTTTATTATCAGTAATATATCAAGAGTTTGTGGTTATATTCTGTCGAGAACATCTCAATTTAATAATGATTACTATCACCTTAAAGTGGGATGTTTTCATTTTAGATTTATGGTGGAATGTGCTATGTAGCTGAGATGTGGGATGAATACATGAACCATCCACAGTATCATCCATGTGTGGCTGTTTTGGAAAAAGAAATAGTATGTTTTCAAATGGAAGTCCGAAATGTGCTTTGGATTAACAATACTTATAGATTAGTTAATGTGATCCGATAAGATATACAATTTTAGTTCCACTATAAGTTGGTCTTATTTTTGTAGGTAGCATTCTTATATGTCTATGTGGTAGATGAAGGTGATGCTGTCGTATATGGTGGGGGGCGAGTGAAACCAGGTCTGCAGGTATGGTGTTTCTCTTTATAAATTGAAATGGTAACATTTTGCATTAATTAAAATGTAACTTTTTTGGAGTGTTAGCTTGCATTTTTCCTATAATTATGCTGACTGAGATATTGAAAATAGTAAATATAGGCCTATCAATCTTAGACATGTCAATTATATAGCATGTATCCTAAAATTATCACCTTTCTATTGTTAATTTCATAATCTATTCTCTATTCAGGTGCTGACAATACATTCAGAGAATGAAATGTGTACATAGTAGCTGAAACATGCTCAAATATTAATGTACCAAATTAAATAGGCTACCTATCACTTTTGCATAACAATATTTTTATTATTATTTGTTGGGTATTTGTCAGCTTGTGTAAGAACACACACACTTGAATAAATTGCTCTGTAACAACGCTCAGCTACTCAATGTTTATTCTTACAATCTTTAAAAAATGCCAATATGTTTCCACTCATATTGTTCAAGTTATTGTGAAGATATGTGTAGTTTCATTATTGTTGTTTTTGGTACGTTTGTGTAGAATTAGATCTAAATGAATTGAGTTACACTTCTACCCCTATTTGCATATTACAGGATTACCTCCATGTCAACGACTTGATGTCTCGATGGAGGTCTACTAAACCATATTTTAATTTACTTCATTATAAAAGCACATTGTATTATGATTGGTTAAATTATATGCTCTTTTTTGTTCTTAATGTTTACATGTAGTATCGTAGGGACGGGAAAAATAGTAGCCATTCAGTGCAAGTGATTTCTATCTAAAATAACAGATATCAATTTAAAAACTCTAATCTGCCTTGAAATGTTCTAAGCGAAGAAAACATGTCTTACATAAAACTATCAAATTGTAATACTACTATGATTGTCCTTACTTGTTTCTACATAATTATAGGGAAGTGGTTTAATGGGAAATCTGAATGCAATCGCCCTGAATGAAGTTGCTCAAAAACATTCCAGGCTGTTTTCAAGGCTATTATTCACTGCATACGAGAGTGATCGATACAGAGGAAACGGGCCGGATGGAGAGACTGTGGTACAAAGAAGGGTACGTTTATAAATTATATTTAGGCATACTTTAAACTACATATTTAGATAAGAGACAAAACAGTTGTAGTCATAGAAACAGGAATTTAAACTGCTTTGATATGACAATGCATTTTTAACAATTTGTTTTATATTGTATTTTCAGGGTTTTATATCTAAAATAACTGATATGGGAGCATTAAAGACATATCTAACTTCTGATGCATTCAAGGACATGGACGAATTGTACAAGTCAGGTGATGTTATATATCCAAGCGATGACAAGGCGTTGAAGTGTCTTCTTGACAAACAAAACCATGATCTGTTCCCAGATGATAGATTAGTAGTGTTTTTCGAGCCATACAAAATCATGAGAGAAAATATAGAATATATTTTGAGAACATCAACTGTACAAACTACGTTTGACAAGACATCTGGAAAATGTGAGGCGGTGAGTTTTCTTTCGGTGAAGCATCCAAAGCGGGGCCTGAGACTGGATATAGAAGTCTACACAGATGATCGAGGCAATGGGCTTATTTTACAACACATAATAAGAGCTTTAAATTGGATCGCTGACAGTTATTCTAATTATGACGGACCTGTGATTATGTGGATATTTACACCTTTAAAGAGCACGGAATCTGTAAGAAATGTTGTGGATAAGATGATCTTTCGTCCTGGTCCAGAATCTAAATATACACACTATGTTACTGTAGAAAGAACTATGCCGACGTCCAAGATGTAAAGTTCACGCAAACAGCCGGTATATAGAGAACACTTTAAAGCGGGGACCGTCTTTATACATCAGACGTCAGATTCTGACGTGGAAAGACGGTCCCCGCACTGAAAAAAATAAAATATTTATAATGGCCGTAGACCCATAACATAGGTATTCAAATGAAGCGGAAAGAGCTGACCGAGACATTTACGATGGTTTCAAATTGAAAATATTTTTTAGATAGCCTCAGGTGATTCTGCGCATGCAACTGGGATGGTCATTTTTTTTATTTTCGAGGGCTACTTTTTATTTGATAAAAACTTGGTTCCTAGGGTATGAGCCATTCCCCCTCCCCCATAAGCACAATGTATCGAATGCACCATCTGTACTTGAAACACACCTCGTGGTACCAAGGTGATCAGCGAGAGCATTATTTTGAACATTGTAATTTGGTCGTCAAATATGACAACGCGCAATAATACTACATCTATATTCTAGTCTCAATTTAGATATTACAGTACGTCTTCGTAAATTCGACGTTACAGCAAATTAACCATATTCTGCTAATTCTGCTAATATGTTGTAATTTGTTTATGCTATCAGTCGGCACTAAGAAAATAAACTTATTGCATGACTTCCTGAGATTATAAAAATGTCAAATTCTCCATTCCAATTTCAATACGCTTGGAATCCCCACAGCTCTGTGAAGTAAATGAAATAAAATATGAATATAGGCTAAACTGGACCATGAGAACCTCTTGTTGATAGTGAGCTCTGCGATGTGAATATCTAAGCATGTTGAACTTGTATTGGTATCAATTAATATGAATACCTTTATACTATTAATAAATATTAACACATATTTATCAATCATACAATTATTGTCATTGAACCAAATACAATGGCCGGTACACCTTTGTTAAAAATATAAATATCTGGTACTGGGTGTGGGCCTGATGTAATGGTTAACTCTACCGCATGTCGCGCCGGAGTTTCTTTCCATTTCTTGTTATTCAGGTTTCAATTAAACTGTATGTTTTTTTCCTTTCCACATTTTTGAGAAATCCCCGTGACCGAGAGGTAGCGTATTGTGTTTGTATGACAGTGTCATCTCACCATTCTCACTAGTCCATGAGCCAGATAGGGTTACCGTGCACCCCCCCCAGGACAGTCTGAGACCAAGTTTTTATTGCTCATTGGACCTCCCCGGATATCAAAAGTCGATGCCATCAAAAAAAAGTTGGGATGAACTACCTGTTTTGGGCCATTTTCAAAATGGCCGCCATCGAAATCTGGAAATCACCTTTTGTGCCATAACTTGAGTTCTAAGGCAGTTAGAGTCACAAAATTGGTGTCTATGTATATGTTTTTGGGGGTGAGGAGTCCAATTTTGCCAATAAAAAATGTTTCTGTCTTGTGGAAAATTTATAAACAGCTATTCCAACGTATTTTTCGTGCATTTTTGGTCATTTTTTGTGTTAGTCCATGGGACAGAGAGGGTTACTGTGCACCCTCCACCTATGAAAGTTTGAAACCAAGTTTTTTTTGCTCATTAGACCTCCCCCAATATCAAAAGTCGATGCCATCAAATAAAAGTCGTATGGACTACCTATTTAAGCCATTTCAAAATGGCCGCCATTGAAATTTGGAAATCACGTTTTGTGCCATAACTTGAGTTCTAAGGCAGTTAGGGTCTCACAATTAGAGTCTATACATATGTTTTTGGGGGCGAGGAATTCAATTATGCAAATAAAAAATATTTCTGTCTTGTGGAAAATTAATAAACAGCTATTCAAACGTATTTTTCGTGCATTTTCGGTCATTTTATGTGTTAGTCCATGGGCCAGATAGGGTTACTGTGCACCCCCACCCATGAAAGTCTGAGACCAAGTTTTTTTTGCTCATTAGACCTCCCCTAATATCAAAAGTCGATGCCATCAAATACAAATCGGATGGACTACCTATTTCAGGCCATTTCAAAATGGCCGCCATTGAAATTTGAAAATCACGTTTTGTGCCATAACTTGAGTTCTAATGCAGTTAGAGTCACAAACTTGGTGTCTATACATATGTTTTTGGGGATGAAGAATCCAATTATCCCAATAAAAAATATTTCTGTCTTGTAGATACATTATAAACAGGTAAATAAACGTATTTTTCGTTTATTTCCGGTCATTTTTGTGTATTTTAGTGCGAACACAGAAAAAACTAACCTTAAAATATAACTTGGTGACTGTTCTATAAACCAATTAGAATTACATGTAATCTTCATCCATATTAGATCTGACCAGCAGCTGAGTAGAATATTTCCTTCATTACCAAAAAACAGTACTTCTACACAAGATCATATCGCCACTTTAAAATTTAAAACGGCAGATACGCCCTTTCAATTCCAAGGGAAAATTTAGTTATTGACAATCATTCTTATGTATTGCACACTCATTTCACCAGTTTATCTAACATACATTTAAAAACATAATTTCTAACATAATAGTTGCCGTGATATCAAATTCTTATGGTGGTGACAGCAGAAATGGTGGTAAAGTCCTTGTTCCACCAGAATATGAAACACATTTGCACTACCATAGAACATAAAATAAACATATAATCAGCTACTGATTATTTAAACCTAATCCTCATCACTGTCACTTTCAGCTACTGCTCTGTCATCAGACAACACTTCTCCCTCTGATGAACTTGCTACATCGTCATCACTTTCTAATGTATCATCTTCATTTGCTATATCTATTGAGATAATTGGACCTTGACACCAGACGGGCACAAGTTTCTCATTGTTCTCAGTCCATCCGTGACCATTAATTGCTAAATGAATATATGGCTGAGGAATATGGGCTAATTTCCAAATTCCAGTCTGATAATTTACTCGTCTAATATGCTGAGACAATGTATTTCTACATAGTGGAAATTGGTTGAAGTCAATATTGCTCACTTCTGCTTCAAGATAGAGTAGCGATACATGTCACATGTGAACTCTTCTAGGTCGGTCACCAAGTCATCGGAGATATGCCAAACATCTCCTGATTTACAGAGTACATCTTGAAATCGCATAATCTTCTGAATCAGTTTTATGGTTTAAGTTTTCCTACGCCTTTGAATGTGCTGGTTGTATCTTGGCCAGGATGTGAGTGATGCACCAGTCCCAAGTGATTTGGGCAGTACTCTGGTCATACAAAATGACAATGCTTTCTTCCATGTTATGTCAAACAACACCAGCAACTCTTATCTCATTGCACGTGCAATATTTGGCATCATACCAAGGAGTGGCGACATTATCTTTAGCACAGAAGGCTCGATTAAGCAAATGGAGGGACAGATGCTTGGTACCAGTGATACATTGATCATAAGTGGGCCATTGCAAAAAAGCCAGCTGATTGGAAGACATGTCTGATGAACAGTGAGAACAAATCACAGTTAGTTGATGTTATGAATGATGTTTGGTGCTCTCATAAATTTGCTCCAAAACTTGCATAGAAAATAATAATAACTGTCCCTCATGGTAACTGCTACCTTCTTGCGTCTGAAGATGGAACAAAAGTTAATAAAACTGAGATTACATCATTGTTCTCAAATCAAAAAGAAACTGATACTGTCTCTATGCACAAGAGCAAGGCTTTGATACAGTTCGCATTCGCAGTTCTGACAGTGATGTGTTTTTCATATTGCTGCACCTTGCTTTCAAGACATCACTATTTCGTTTGATACTGGCTCAGACAACACAAGAAGGCTTCTGATTGTAATTCACATAGCCAACAATGATGGAAGCTCTGCACTGCATTTCTGTCTCTTTGCGCATTCACGCGTGGGGAAAATTAAACCAATAAAACTGAGTCAGGAGACAGTGAGATTTCAAGATGTAAATTAACTTGATGTTTAGCATATCTCTGATGACATGGTGATCGACCTAGAAAAGTTTACATGTGCCATCTATGGGAAAAATCGTCATAAGAGTGTACATGATCTTCGCTACTCTATTTTGAAGTAGAAGTGCATTAATCTCGAGCGCAATATTGACCTCAGCCAATTTACACCATGTAGAAAGACATTGTCTCAGCATATTAGACGAGTAAATCAGACTGGAATTTGGAAATTAGCCCATATTCCTAAGACAAATATTTCTCTGGCAATTAATGGTCACGTATAGACTGAAAACAATGGGAAACTTGTGCCCATCTTGTGTCAAGGTCCAATTATCCCAATAGACATAGCAGAGGAAGATGATACATTAGAAAGTGATGACGATGTAGCAGGTTCATCAGAGGAAGAAGTGATGTCTGATGACAGTGCAGTAGCTGAAAGTGACAGTGATGAGGATTAGGTTTAGCTAATCAGTAGCTTACGATATGTTTATTTTATGTTCTATGGTAGTGCAAACTTATTTCATATTCTGGTGGAACAAGGACTTTACCACCGCTTTACCACCATTTCTGCTGTCACCACTATAAGATTTTGATGACATGGCAACTATTATGTTAGAAACTCTGTTTTTAAATGGGTGTTAGATAAACTGGTGAAATGAGTGTGCAATACATAAGAATGACTGTCAATAACAAAAGCTTCCCCTTGGAATTGAAAGGGTGTATCTACCGTTTTAAATTTTAAAGTGGCGGTATGATCTTGTGTGAAAGTATTGGAAGGAAATATTCTACTCAGCTGCTGGTCAGATATAATATGGATGAAAATTACATGTACTTCTAATAGGTTCATGGAACAGTCACCACTTTGTTATTTTAATATTTTCTACACTAAGTTTTTTTTCATTTATCATGCTAGTCATAAGCAAAGTTTAATTTTTATTTACAATTTTCAACACTGTTATGCTCATTATTCACGGAATAAAATAACACTAGTTACAAGTTTTATTTTAAGGTTTGTTTTTTTCTGAGTTCGCACTAAAATACACAAAAATGACCAAAAATACATGAAAAATACGTTTATCTGTTCATAAATTATTACAAGACAGAAATATTTTTTATTGCCATAATTGAATTCCTCGCCCCCAAAAACATATGTATAGGCACCAATTTGTGACTCTAACTGCCTTAGAACTCAAGTTATGACACAAAACGTGATTTCAAAATTTCAATGGCGGCCATTTTGAAATGGCCTAAAATAGGTAGTCCTTCCGACTTTTATTTGATGGCATCGACTTTTAATATTGGGGGAGGTCTAATGAGCAAAACAAACTTGGTCTCAGACTTTCATGGGTGGAGGGTGCACAGTAACCCTTTCTGGCCCATGGACTAACACAAAAAAATGACCGAAAATGCACGAAAAATACGTTTGAATAGATGTTTATTAAATTTCCACAAGACAGAAACATTTTTTATTGGCATAATTGAATTCCTCGCCCCCAAAAACATATGTATAGACTCTAATTTTGTGACCCCAACTGCCTTAGAACTCAAGTTATGGCACAAAACGTGATTTCCAAATTTCAATGGCGGCCATTTTGAAATGGCTTAAATAGGTAGTCCATATGACTTTTATTTGATGGCATCGACTTTTGATATTGGGGAAGGTCTAATGAGCAAAAAAAACTTGGTTTCAGACTTTCATAGGTGAAGGGTGCACAGTAACCCTCTCTGTCCCATGGACTAACACAAAAAATGACCAAAAATGCACGAAAAATACGTTGGAATAGCTGTTTATAAATTTTCCACAAGACAGGAACATTTTTTATTGGCAAAATTGGATTCCTCACCCCCAAAAACATATACATAGACACCAATTTTGTGACTCCAACTGCCTTAGAACTCAAGTTATGGCACAAAAGGTGATTTCCAGATTTCGATGGCGGCCATTTTGAAAATGGCCCAAAACAGGTAGTCCATCCCAACTTTTTTTTGATGGCATCGACTTTTGATATCCGGGGAGGTCCAATGAACAATAAAAACTTGGTCTCAGACTGTCCTGGGGGGGGTGCACGGTAACCCTATCTGGCCCATGGACTACACGTATAAAGTGCAGCAGTTACATATTATCTTGATTTGACAAAGGCGACGGAAACGTCCCTAAACGGATAAATAAGAACAAGCAACAGCCCTCCTGATATCGCCCACTTGGGTATGAAAGGGTGTATCTGTCACTTTGTAAAATAACAGATATACCCTTTCATACCCAAATGGAATATATGTTTCAGAGACTGTCCAGGCCACAATAATTTGATGAATGACATCGTCTGTTTAACCCGGAGGAATGTTGTAGTTCTAATTTGTTTCAAACAGTCGTAGGCAAATTGGGCTATTGACTCACCACTCTCTCCTCTTTATTTATTCTAATTTGAAGAAAAATATTCGCCGACTGTATAGTATATATCGTTAATTGTGTACAATTTATGGAAATAAACAAGATTTCGCGTTGTTTGTTCATAGCATTACAACAAAGAAGATGTATTTCGTCTTTAATTTCGTTTAATTCACACTTTGTGCGTATTCGCTGATTTGTTGGATTTATCCGGTTTTTGTATAGTTTTATTTTTCAAATCGTGTCAGAATATTATGTAAGTTAATTTGTCATCAATAATTGACCTTTTCGATGCAACATCAAATGTGTTTTTCATGCAAAGCGAGCTGCGGGCTTATTCGTACTCGGTTGTTTGTCCTAACGTTGCGCTTTGTAATAAAATATCCACACTTTAATGATGCTAAAAAACTAGAAAGGTCTAGTTTTTTTGTAAACAAAAAAACTGGAGATGTCTCCCCTCCAGCAGCATAACCATAGAGGTTGATAGCTAATAGAGGTAGTGTCAATGTCTTTTGTAATTAATGTTATTAAATGGCTCTTGTGGACTCTGCGACGCTGGCCCAGCATCAAACTAGCACTGGTTCAACGCCTCGTATTTGCTGAGCTGCATTTGATAGCAGCTGGTCTGGTAGTGTTTACTGCTGGCAGCGATTACAAGCCGACACTGACCTAATGTCTGGTAAATGTTAGGCCAGTGTCGCTGGTGTTGGCCAGTATCCATTCGGCCCTGAAGTGCTGACGGGAGCGCATGCACATTCGGCGTGGCGCGCTGCTGCAGACAGCGAAATGGAAGTATCTGATTATTACTCAAGTGTGCATATACCGTCTTTTGGAAGGGCTGTAACAGGCAAGAGAGGACGCAGTGACGCAGCGAAAAGAAAGTATGTATACTTGATTTACAAGTGAGCACATGGCCTTTTGGCAACACTGTTACACGATAGAAATGAATGGGACACACAGACCGTGACACACAGACTGAGCGGACAGAGGTGAAGCAACATGTCCCCATCTCTGTGTACATAGGGGAGACATAATAAGTATTTTTATAATTCGTGTTCAGTTTCAGCTATCATAAATATTGTATTACGATTTAAGCCTAATGCAAAATATTGCCACGGTGACTTGTTTTATTGAGAGCGACGGCCAAATACAGGAGCTTTTGCTGTCTGCTATTCGGCTCTGTAAAGTTGTCTACCATGGTAAATTGAGTAGAGGGGGCGGATGGGTGTGAAACAGAGGTGTCTATGCTCTGATTGAACGGATGGAGAGGATCTGAAATATGACACGATTTCTTAACCCTTGTCCTGCTGAATTGTTTCAATGGAATTTTTCGTCATTTGAAGCTGGAATTGCTAACGCAATTTCCAGCTTCAAATGACGAAAAATAAGACTATTTATGAAAAATAAACATGTGTGATAATTAACATTTCGATTAACTGAGCATCTATCACAAACTATTTTATGGATTTCAGTGTCATTTTATTTCCTCTGAAACTTACTCTAAGCCGGATATATACGGCTCCAGCAGCACAAGGGTAAAAGTTAGGCTGACAGTTGTTATAAAGTCTATCTTAGCCAGTTTATTGGCATAGCGGGTTAACTGTTTAGCTCACAGCTTAGCTATTAAAATCGCTTATTTTTTAAAATACATAGTCTTATGACAGTGATTCTATAGTATTAGGATAATGTTACAGTAACCGCCAAAAATACAAAAACAGCAGTTGCAACCCTTGGCAAGGATATCAACTAAATATTAGTAGATTAATTATTAAATGTTGTCGTCGACTTCGGCGGTTTTTATCACATTATGACATGTACCGAGTAATTATTTCGCTTATTTGAATTATAGCACCGCATGAAACAGCATTATACACTAAATTATTTGTCAATGTCCCTGGGGACATACATGTAGCTTGGCTATAGCATGGCACTGGGGCGATCCACTTCCAGTCGTCGATCGGTACCGTCGATCAACAAGTGAAGTAAATAAAAGTTATGGAAAAAAACTGGTCATGCAATTCGATTTTCTAAATTATTTTACAAACAAATCAATCTGAGCAATAGATTTGAGTTTTTGGGGGTACAACTAATAAAAAAACAACGAATATCACTCAGGATCATAAATTAATAACATTTGACGGCTTAAAGTCTATGATCGAGGTACTAGAAGAGAATTTAACTTTTAAAATTATTGTTCCATAAATTAAGGCAGGTACTGAAAGTTAGCGACGCACCATTATATATCAGGGGGGGGGGGGGGCTATTTTTACATCTGCAAGACAATACTTTTTTGGGGGGCGATAAACTTCAGACAACCTTTTTGGTGTTTCGTGCCTTCTCTATTCTGTAAGTTATATTTGCTGGTTTATTCTGGTCAACATATTTTTCATCAATTCAACAAACGTTGCTTTCTGATTTTTTATGGGAATAAACTTGTTTTTCGTATTTCGTCTAGGTCTCTCAGATATATAATAGTGCGTACCGTCTGCTGTACAAAACTACAAAACGCGTGCTTGCCGGATCGTCACTGATTTCAGTTTGAAGCATAACATTATAACAAATATCTTAAAATAGTATGTGTTGGTTGTTAATCTTTTATTATAAACGCTGGATTCAGTATAATCCTAAACAAATACAAATACATTTATTCCAACAAATTTAACACATGCAGTGGTACAGATAAGTTTCATGACATTCCAAATGTTATTAAAACACGTGATTGATCATATAAGGGAAACTATGCAACGATAATAAAATTATTGTCAGATTAGTAAATGGATCCTCATGAGGACAGGGCTACACATGAAAAAGCAAACAACGCAATTGTTTGTCGGTTGTCAGGTTATACTCGCTGTCAGTGTCTTCTCTAGCTAGCTATAATGTCATGACACAAGCATGATATGCACATTAATTTGATTTCAAGACATGGGATACCAAATATGAAGTGCAGTCACAATAATCGGACTATTACAACAGTTCAATTTGCATTCCTTCTGATTATCACTGTTGACTTTATTGTTAATTGTAACGAGTAGATAGATATACTAGCAATACCTAGGCTATAAGCCTACAAGCTCGACTGTTGACTGTTGTGTGTAGACACTGCAGATACGTAATTACGTTGTACCACGGATTACTGGGATTATAACAAAAATGTGAACTAGATACTATTCAGACAACAATATGGTTGACCTTCATCCTGCTAAATTAATTTATTTAAATTTTCAACTACTTGAAGTTGTGTCTCGCTACCGCGATCCACAACCTTCAGTGGTTGAAAATTACTCATAGTTGTTTAATTTGAGACCGAACATTACCAAATATTGATGTTTAAACAATTATTGCATTCCCAATATCAGTGATTCAATCGGCTAATACAACGGTTTGAAAACCAAAAGGCTGTACCGACGGTGGATCCAGAACTTGGGGAAAGGGTCCGATGGGAATTTGGTCGGCCTTCCAGATTTTTTCTCAGATTTCAATTAACGATGCCTTTTCGGAGTTTAAAAAAAATAATTGTCCGACAAAAAATTCAAGGATCAAAATTTGGGGGTTATTTTTTGCACAATCGATTTTTTAAAAGGAGGGTCATGTAATATTGTTACTCATTTTCCAGTGGGGGGATTTTTTAAATAAATATTTTCAAACTAAATTCTTGTAAAACGAGTTTTAAATACGTAATTAGGTCTATATGAGTTTGCCACACGTGTTTTATTTGTTTGATTGGTGACACTCATGGTGTACAGTTGCCACCTGGCCCTGTATAGACACTGCTACCCTTTGGCCCTCAATTTGGAAATTGGCGACGGGCCAATATCAGGTCAGCGGGACACCGCTCCCATCATTTTTTCATCAAGTTTTCAGAGTGGTTCTGGCTACGTTCTAGCACGTTTAGGATTGGCACGCTTCGATCTTCACTTCGATCTTCGCATTTATGTATAGAGTTACATCTTCAAATTCCCAAACCTCTCAAATGCTCGATCTCCAGTTTTAATGCATCCTCGGATATCTAATATCGTCCAGGAGAAGTGACAATTCTTGCATCTTAGTTTTCCTATTTTTTACACACAAAGGGTGTAACAGTAGGCATACCACTATTTTACAAGAAATTGAAACAGCTATTTATCCCCACACACATAGGCAAAATAATAAATTGGGAAAAAATAAAGTTCTACAGATAGGAAGTGAAATAAATATTTTGTCCAATCTAAGAACTCCAGGCCATCGATCATTGAATGGTGCCCCCTAATAAGGCTAATAATTATATAATGTTTAATTATTGTATGTTAATACAGTTAAGCCAGTGTTCGTGTTATTTTTGTCTCTTTAGCGTTAGCTAACTATTATATACATTTGTGAGGCGTACTTTTAGTTCATAGCATAACCAACAATATATGGTATACATAAGCTTACTAATAGGGTGGTATTTGAAGCATTGTTATAATATGTGTACATAATGCGCCATAGATAATGATGATAATAAATTTTAATGCAGCACCAATAATGAGAAATTGTTGAACAAGTGGAAGGATTCGGGGTACTTCACATTATGACAGCACAAAGGATAATCGAGACAAAATGCATGGTTACATACAAATCGACGAAGACACTGTATAACATATATGCTTAAGTTTTAAATAAGTACATGAATGATCAGCATACAAACAGCAAGTATTATCATTGCGATCAAATGGAAATATTCATCAAACATATATTATACTATACTGTAGCAAATGTTGCTGAAAAACAGATTATTTGTTTCTTTATGTCTTGTTTTTACGACACAATAAAATATATTTTATCTCAGTTGAAAGTTAATTTTTTTTCTTCATTTTTTGAACAAACGGTTGATCTTTGCAGTTGAACAGCTGTTTAGAGCTTGAAGAATATGAAAATCACGCATATTTATCAGACGATGCGGTGTGAATAATTATTAATCAAGCGATAACAAGCCTTGAAATGTGGTTTAAAACTAATGGTAAATGGTTGAATTGTGAAAAATAGTACAAATTAATTCAGTTTTATATTATGACATTTATATAAATCATGTACAGCACTTTGAAACCACATTTGAACATTTATTATAATTATTTTAATGCATCATGTTGTGAAAACGAGAACTAAATCATTTAGTTTTGAGCAGCCAAGCAAGTGTTATATATTTATATATACATTATATACATTATATATTTTAATGATGTTCAGTACTGTTCAATTTTGAACCATATTTGAACATTTATTATATTTCAATGTGAATTAGTGTTTTCTGATTGATAGAAACATTAGGCATAACATAAAGACATGCAAAACATACATGGTTCGTTTGATATGGAATGGCCATGAACACTTCACACGATAATTATTTTACTGTGTACACAATTCGCCTGAAAGTACAAATCATGTTAATTTAGCTGAATGAGAAATATTTGTGTGACCTAAATTGATGAGTGACCCTCATTGCTTGTACAGTATATAATAATACACGTATAATTATTAATACCTTAAGTTATTATAGTATAAACCAAACCACACACTATCCCTAAGATAAACAATATTTGAGTTTGATTAAAAAAAACAGTATTTGTATCTAAATGTTGTCTCCATCTTTTATAATAAAATTATATGCTCTTGAGTGTCATAGAATATACTTTGATCAGCGGGTAAGTATTTTGACAAGACACGATAGAAGCAGAATTGAAGGGGTGGCCGAGCAATGAGCCAGTAGCCAGCAAATACAAAACATTTGTATAACATTTGTACAATTTTGGACCGACGTCAAAGACGTTGGGCCGATGTTGTACAAATGCTACACAAATGTTTTGTGTTTGCTGGGTAGACAAGTTTTGTATGATTAATAATAATGGACGACTGCAGGTATAAACAGATACGCAATCATTGTGTGCAGCAACAGCTGTACAAAATTGAACACATAACATCGCTATATTACTAAAGGGGTAGCAAATCAGGCATATAAGCAATCAGTATTCAATGACAAGCAATTCAATGAATTTGAAAGGTGACACATTCAAATTCTTCATTTTGTAAATTTAAATGATTACACTGCATCCAGCAGAGATAGCCGTGAGTAAAGATGCAGTATTTTACAGATGAGCATTCATAGAGATTATATAAATTGCATCAGTTATCCAATAGAAAACAGTTAAATGTCTTGTCCGCGGATGCTAATCGTCTGTTTAGCTGTTGACCATACTGGTTGTGCCTTGGAACTCCTCTGACACCGTCACTTGTAATTCCTCATCTTCATCGTCTCCAACTGGCATTACTGTAATCTCTCCGAATGCACTGACATTCCGGCGCAGTGTACTAGGTGTCATGGCCACTGCATCACTACTGGCAACTGACACTCGGCGCATGTTCTCTTCTGAGATGTAGTTGCTTTGGTTGACACTGGAGGCGCGCCTGGCGGCGCTGACGGCGGATATCCGTCGCGATGGAGACATGCGCCTGGCCGCTGCATCATCTGACACTAGAATCTGGCTGGGGTTCTTACTATAGCGAGCTTTGTGTGGATGACTAAGATCCACGTCTCCAGAGGAAGAGTCCATCAAGTCCTGTTCCTCGGCAGAGATGAGAGCACTGTCAATGCTCTGTACCTCCTCGTTGTTAAGGCTGGTGACTCTGGGTAGGTCGTCAAGGCTGTACATCTCTGTACCCGCATCTGAATCCTCCTCCTCCACCACATGACGTAGATGTGTCTTCTTCTGTACACTGGTGTACATGGAGTTCACATGGTTGTTCTGGTGCTGCTGTTGTTGGTTCAGGTGGTGCTGGTTCAGGTGGTGTTGATTCAGGTGGTGCTGTTGGTTCATGTGGTGTTGGTGCTGGTTGTTGTGGCTGCCGTGGTGTTGGTTATGTAGACTACTGTGACTGTGTTTTGTGATGTCTGAGTTAATGGTAGAGTCAGTCTCCACAAGGCTCTTCTCATATCCATCTTCTGCCTTTCTTCTGTGACGTCTGACAACAAAGAACATTAAACACTGTGATCAAACACTCCACAATGGCAATCACGGGTACAGTAATAATCTGCTGTTTTAATCCTTAAAGCGCTAAATTAAATGATTTAAATTTTCACCCACTTGAAGTTGTGTATCACTACCGTGCCACACAAATTTAAGTCGATGAAGATTACCCATATTTGTTTAATTTGAAACTACGCATTTGCAAATCTTTATGTTTAACCACTCATTTCATTCCTACTAGCAGTGATTTGAAAGATAAAAACAACTCAAAAACGACTATAGTCGTAATTAGCGCTAAAAGGGTTAATAGTTCAAATAAGCATTGTAGAAAATAAGTATTGTGATTGCTGGGAGTATATTTAGTAGATACTAAAACATGCGATGAAAAAAAATAATTAAATTGTCCACATACCAAAACCCATGCTGTTATTCAAAAAGAAAAATGTCAAAATAAATTAGAAAATATTAACATATGACATTTGTTTATACATTTAGATGAGAGTATATCTATTGTGAGTAGATAGAGGTGTCACTGCCTCCCTGCAGGCTCATAGTATCACTCCTTGCATCACGGTGCCGTAACGTCTGGTGTCTGCACGAACAACAAAACAGCCTTAAATGCAGCCATCTACTAATCCCATGCAGTTACACAGACACTCATCAATACCCAGTAAACACAAAATATTTGTATAACATTTATACAACGTCGGCCCAACGTCGAAGACGTTGGGCCAACGTTGTATAAATGTTATACACATGTCTTGTCTCTACTGGGTAAGGGTACATGGCATTATTAGCAGCACAAAGCCCCAATTACATACATCAACACGTGTTAATTCCATCGCCATATAATATTGAAATATTAAAATTAACGGGAATAACACAGCCAGAATTTCAGTGATCGACGAGTATTTTCTTTGGACAGACGTAAAACAGTTCATATGTTGGTAATTGTTTTACTATGTAGGTGTGTCTTTTATAGATTTTTTTAATATCTTATGATATGCCTATGTACAGGTCTAATACAACTGCGCCATCACCCAGAGATTGAATATCTTACTGACTTTGCTAATGCGATGATTACATTTCATTTGGGAAAAACGTTAAAGCTAGAAATGGTACCATTATATAATAATTAGTCTAATATCTGAATATAAAATGTGATGTATCTAAAATGTCACACGACATCACACAATCATCTAGTATGCAGTATACGCAACGTGTGCCTAATACATTACATGCTAACGTTTGCCAAATAAATTATTGAAATAATACACACCTTCGTAACCAGTAGAGGCAGCAACAAAGTAACAAACACAGCAACAGCAAAAATGCCAGGATTGCTAAGATCAGCAAAATTATCCCTGAAATAAGGACGCAAATAGGAATTTCATATACAAGATATAATTATTTCATATCCACTGATATCGTAATATATTTAATTCCCACGCTATACATTACATACATTATGCTGGCAATAGACACTTTAAAATTTATTTTTTGTACTTGTTTAAATCTATCTGGGTTATCACACTTACATAAGATAGGATCAAGTCCCCATATAGTGCTTCCTCCTGTGGCCACCCCTACAGCTCCTACTGCCACTACGATGAGAAAAAGAATCACGTTTCATAGAAATATGTACAATTACATATTATCAAAAATATATAATTATATATAAAGAGTATATAAGTTATTATATAGTCTTGATATTATCTAAAAGCAATAATTATGCAAACACAACAACAATCATTCTACAAGCATTTCGAGGTGATTTTATCATATAAAACATGTCCTTTTATTCTTACCGCATATATCTCCACTGGCTATATAGCCATCACCACATTTACATATACCACCTAAACATAGAGAGTTGACGTCAGCGCAAATTCCATAATTTCCACACGCCAGTCCCAAGCCTATAGCGTAATCTGAAAGCATGGAGTAAAAATTGGAAATAATTAATCGCAAATTAAATAATAATAATACAATTTTCAAACATTTGGAAGTTGGCGACAAGACGAAACATTAATTCAGTCAAATATTACAATTACTAACGGTTAATAAGATACAAATTTTGAAGTTTTAAATTATTTCTGAAATTATGGGAGAAGTGTACCTACGGCAGCTTCCTGATCTTTGTATGTAACCATTCTGACATCGGCATCTCCCCCCAGTTCCACATACACTGAATGGAACCATACATCTACCATCACCAAGACACCATCCATCTAACGCACCAAGGAGCAGAGAAGGTTCTGGAAAATATAATTCTCCAGATTGAAATTCAACTGATTTATATGTAATTCGATATTGCTATACAGGGAAATGATTATGTCAATCAACATCATAGAGCCAGGATACCGATATATCTTCAGACACATTTAATCTGCAAGGACCTCTGTTTTACTGATTACTGAATAGGAGTACTGATAAAATTCCTACCACAAACTCCACCACGCAGTTCATATCCGGAGATACATCCACAGTAGCCCCTAAGACAGGCGGCAAAGCCATAATTGCAATCACCAGCCATCACACAATGTACAAGTAAAAGGTCTTCATCCAAGCCAACTAGAAAAAAAACAAGAAATTATAGTTATGATCATTAATTTCAAGTGTTACGTTAAAGTTAAAAGAGAACAAATATTTTAATCCGTAACATTACATTATCTTCCGATGGCGTTTTTGTTCATGGCTAATAAAGGATAAATGATATCATCGTACCATAATCATGCAAATACAAACAAAATTTTAAATCATATTTTAGAAAATATTTACTATCACGTTTTGTATTATATAAATATTATTAGATATTGGATCACTCACTGCACGATTGTCCCAATTGCTGGTATGGATCCACACATGTACATGTATCACCTAAACATCGGGCGTTCGGCGTCAAACAACGTCTGCCAGCTAAACACGTAGCTCCTAGACTACCACGCATCACTAGAACAAACATAGTCATAATCACCCATTGTTGGAATAATATAATTCTGCTGTGCAAAGCCAAAATGGAGTATCCGCTCACTTGTAAAGTATTCAGATACTGCTTTTTGGCTTTCATGACGGAATTGTTAGATATACTAATACTATATATAATATAAAATATTTAAATTTAACATTTATAAAAACAATCAGTACAGGTGAGGTATTATCCATGAAATTATTAGCAAATCAAACTTTTAGCACGTAAAGTAGGTGGGTCGTCATGATTCGTTGAGTAAATATTGTGGCCCCACCCGCATGCGCAGCATGTTCAACGTCCACAGGAGTCTGTTCCGCCACAATGAAAATATTTTGGCACAGTGAAGCAAAACGACCCAGCTGCTTTAATATTCTTAACCCTTTAACCGCCAAATTATTCAATTTGAAATTTCACTCACTTGAAGTTGTGTCTCGCTGACGCGATCCACAACTTCAAGTGCGTGAAAATTATTCAGATTTGACAAAATGGAGGTCAACTCTTTTCAAATATTGCTGGTTGATGTCACATTTTATCTTTAACATATTTTAAATGTGGTACTTAATGTGCTAATAAAAAATGAAAACCCGAATATATGCGGCACCCGCGGTTAAAGACAATCTTCATGCATTTAAGGTATGCATGAGATGTGATACAAATATATGCTACATTTGAGTCCAGATAACCCACCAAACATGGGGGGTTAACCTTAAACCGCTCGTGTTTGACATGGTGTCTATCTTATCTTAAAATATTTATACACGCAAAAGCTTCTAGATATTCAAACACATCGACTTGAAGTGACGGATTGACCACATGAATATGTCAACTACTGACCACACTGGTTGCCCAGGGCTGTGAACTCTCCCACACACTGACAAATTTGTCCTCTACATCTGGCATTCACGTCACCACACTCGTCACCAGGCAGACATATACCTCCCAATACCACTTGTAAAACTGAAAGAGTCACAAAATAACTTAAACGTGGAAAATTCCATGGGCTTTGTTAATGCTGAATAGTAGCAACCTAGGAGTTGATGGTCCATCAATAAAACAACATAGTTTAAACCAGTGTCTGGTTGTCTGGTATTGTTGGGTATACAGAACATAACTATGTCACTCAGGTCAGTCAGATGAGCACATAAGGCTGTATATAAACGCCATCGACATGATCAGCTACATCACACTGTCATACTGCCAAAAATACACATAGCATATTTCCTCTCATCTGTTTCAAATTGGGCTGATTTCGTAAAATACTTAAGTATATTTTCTCAAATTAAAGCTCAAAACATCACCATTACAATGAATTATACCATACTTTATTAACAAAAATATTTATATCATGCCATACATGCGACGAGGGGTTTAAAGCCTGAAGGTGACTATTATGGTTCAGTTGCAAATATTTAAAATAAAAAAATTCTGATTTATATGGAATATAAACTATACTCACTACACGCACGTCCTCTAAGGAAATAGGCAGCTGAGCAGCTACATACATTGTTGAGACAAGCAGTGCCAGTTCCCGAGCAAACAGATCCTACTGAGGTACACTGGTCTCCCAAGAGAATCTTACGAACTGATATAGCCAAATATATACAATTATCACATACAACAAACTGTTTAACGTTTACACAATGACTACTGATAAGATGAAAAACGACATGTAAAAAAATGGGTCATTTATTAGAAATAATTTGCGTGTTTGAGTAGCATACAGGGGTCACAATACATACCACATACTCCTCCTCTTGGGTAGTACAGTGATGTACATCGACACAAACCATCTGAGCAGATAGCGTTATTATCAAGGCATACGTCATCATCCATACACGTACCGTCAACAGGGATGCGAAGAACTATGACAAATAATGGGAAATTCGTTTCAGATGTATTCCACCAAAGGATACAAATATTATATTGTATAACAAAATTACAGACTGGTGGTCATATTTTCAATTTTGCTTAGAAACTGGCATTATAGCTAGATCATTAATTATATAATAATAAAATGAGTAGTGTTACACAAGGATAACCTAGGGCAAATACAAATTTCAGACAGACTTCCCCAGAAACCTTCCAGGATACATATAAATGTATAAAATACAATATTATAGGGCCTACACATGAATAGCCTACTGCTAATTGTGCAGAAGTATAATGTAAATTATTAATTATTTAAAGCATTGAATTAATCAATAATAAATATTGAATGCCACATTTATATGAATTTCGTTATGAATTTGTCATGACAAAAACATCTGTGAATAATAAAAGTGAATTAACCTCCTGACTAGAAAACATACCGCATTCTCCATTTCTTTCCGCATACTTTGGAGCACAGACACAAATCCGTGAGTGTGAGCAGATTAGATGATCCTGTTGACAGCCTCCACTGGGAAGACATGCTCCATATAGTAAGCCTATTGTCACATCAACTACTGATATCACTCGTGTCTCTGCAACCACAGCAAGTCTATATAAGAAACTGGTAGAATTTCACAATTCTATAATAATATTACTGTTTCCACAATAAAATCATTCCAATGCTGTACTGTTGACTTGTTTAAAAAAGAATATGAAGATAGTTATTATATATTCCCAGTTAAAAAAACTAGCAAGGTATAGATCATAAACAGCATATTATGTGACATTGTGCTTTTTAAATATGTAGGCCTACAGTCTGACATGCTGTAATGTTGACGCTGATACAATTTGATCATCTGCAATAAACTATTTTGAAAGTGTTGAATGCATTTTGAGAGTGTTTATTGTTATTCAAAAGGATGTACACCCAACCTGCGCTATGCTATGTTAGTTTATTCTTGTAGTAGGCATATACATACCTGGTTTCATTATCAGGGCACATAATTACACTTTCTATACAACATGGCTTAACCCTTCAACCGCCAAATTATTCAATTTGAATTTTCAAACACTTGAAGTTGTGTTTCGCTGACGCGATCCACAACTTCAAGTGAGTGAAAATTATTCAGGTTTGACAAAATGAAGGTCAACTGTTTTCAAATATTGCTGATTGATGTCACATTCTATCTTTAACATGTTTAAAAGGTGGTACTTAATGTGCTAATAAAAAACGAAAACCCGAATATATGCGGCACCGGCGGTTAAAGGGTTATTCTGTATGTGTGTTTGGTCAGTAACTTCACTCATAATTATATGCATCATAACTAACCACATCCGACTCCTGTGTTATGATAGCCTCTGATGCAAGAGCATTTCGCGTTTAAACAAGCGGAATTTGTATCTTTGCACACATCGTCTCCACTGCAGGAATCACCCAGCTGGATCCATGGAACTAAACACAACAAGTAGATCTATAAATCTAAAGTAAGTATTGTCCTGCAGGCTCAGACATTTAAGAAACCCACATTGTTTCATTGTATTCTTATTATAATGTCAAGCCTTTCATCGACCTATTGCAAAGTCTCAATTATGTAGCATAAATGCATTGAAATATAAATACATGTAACCAATAATGAACTGGATGAAGCTACTATATTTCTTGCTTATACGTCTAATGCTCGCCCATTTCAATACAGACAGACAGACAGATATTTTATTGACAGAAAAGAAAAGTCATTACAGACTTATTTGTCATGGAAATGAAGGAGATATATGTACATGTATATACAAGATTGTTAGTTTGTTAAAATCATATGATAATATACATGGTATGACATACACAGCTAAAATCATGTTAAGTGGCATTGCCAAAATAAAAACTGGGTATTTCGATAATATAAATGACTACTACTAAAAATGAAATAAAAGGCATTGCCAAGATAACATAGAGGTCTATCATTTTGTTTCCCGCACCAAAACCAGAGATAAAATAGCTACTACGTATGACATACTAATTATATATAGTAGCAAAAAAGACACTCGTGAAAGCGTAGAAACTTAAAATATATACAAGTGCATGATAATGCTACAGTAACTGGAGTTTGCAATAAGCCACTGTTAAAAAATATATGGTATTTTTTTAAAATTAAATATAATATCATGCAATTACAATAAATATAAAACTTTACCACAGCGGCCATATTGTGATGTGTAGCCTCGTTCACATAAACAATATCCCTGATTGCAGGCTGCCCTTTGATCTTCACATGAGTCACCGGCTACACACGACATGCCAAGTCTCACAAGAGGTACTGTAGAAAGAAATGAGAACAATGCCTCCATAATGGTCACTATGGCACAAGACGTTCACGAATCGGTCGTTTTTAATTTGCCAAGTATCGCCGTAATGGTTATAGCTGAGATTGCATGTTTGATAGTAATATGTCATATTTATTTGACGTATTTTTTCGACACACACAATTTGAATTCAGTGAAAGTCTAAGCCAACCATTGTTTAACCATTTAACCGCCAAATTATTCAATCTGAATTTTCACCCACTTGAAGTTGTGTCCCGCTGACGCGATCCACAACTTCAAGTGAGTGAAAATTATTCAGATTTGACAAAATGGTTGTCAGCTGTTTTCAAATATTGCTGATTGATGTCACATTTTATCTCTAACGTGTTTGAAAGGTGGTACTTAATGTGCTAATAAAAAATGAAAACCCGAATATATGCGGCACCGGCGGTTAAATGATTAATGTGCATGCTTAGTAGCCTATGTGTACCTATTACTATAGCAAAGCAAACAATCATGCATTTGGTACATATGTCAGAAACATGTGACATACATTTTGAAGATGCATATGATATACATATTATGTTATTTTTCGCGTTAGAAGCACAAACTCTGTGTTATCTCTGCGACAATATCAAAATATCTACTGTAGCATTTTCTGAACATATACAGGTCAGCTTGTTCACCATAATGCCTATTCTATTCCACATTGCACGACTAAATGCGTATGGTCATTATTCCAGGTTAATAATCAATGCATTTGCCTTCATTTTTTCAAGAATTTTGCAGCAGAAAAAGTTTGTGAGCTAAGGAGCTATCAATTCGTAATCATAATGGACACGGCCATTCAAAATTCAATTTGATAGTATATAACAGTGTTCAAGACAAATATAATTGTGTTCAAACATAATTCATTATTACTGACCACATATTCCATGTATATAGAAAAATCCATTCAGACAGAGGCACATTCCATTTGTACATTGTGAATTCATTGTCAAACATGTTGTTCCATCAAGACATGGCGAATCGTATGTTCCGATGGCAACTAAAACAAACAATATTTGTTTGGAGTATTAGTACAATTATTATCTCACGAATTCAACTGCGATTGCAAGTGCCTTGCACCATGATATCAGCATATGCTTCTGCACACATTGTAACTCGAGTTTTGGTTCAAATGGTGTTACATGTACAATGTAAGATGACTACTCTTGGAATAGTACTATCCGATTATGGCGTTATGGCATATAATTATGGCACTACGTGGACCTCCATGGTCAAGTCCAAAATATCTTGTTAGGTGGGTGATAACACATGACTCATGCTCAATAATCATTTTTTTTAAATTTAACTCTTGTCCTTATTAAAGCAGTGTCCATTTTGAAATAGCGGCATGTTTCTTTGACTTTGATTAACTTAACAACGACAAAGTATGCCTATTTACCAATTTCAGTGGCTTTTTAAATCGTGTTTAAAAATGTATACGTGCCTAGTAAGACAAGGGATAATTATTATATTCTACTAATTTATTGAGCAATTATTCAAATGACAGATTTCCCTGAATACCAGAAATCATATATTACAAAATATCCTCATGCTTCTAAGATTATCATTGATAAGGTACTTACCACAAGTTTCCTGTCTATCGTAATATCCACGTTGACAAGCACATGCTCCACGTGTACATACAGCATTTACATCAGCACATACGTCACCAGCAGAACAACGAGCATTCAGACGAATCTTTTGCACTGAAAATAAGTATCGATCAATCAATAAAATACTACAAATTACTACGACAAAAGTTACTGTAGTGTTTGTTAGAATATCATATATTTCAGGTTACATTCACCAGATGGCTTAATGTGTCTATGCTTCAATACGTCCATTAAAATAATCCGTATATTATTTAGTTAAGAGAATAATTTGAATAAAGAACCCTAAATAAACGTATTTAATCTATTGATGTATTATAGTGTATATACTTTTGCATATTATCTGACGTTATTCAATGAAGATATTAATCTTGATCGTCGGTCAACAAAAACATGATAATCCATTTTTTTTATAACAAACATATATTGTTTGCATAGATTGACCATATAGGCACAGCAACTGTACCTGGCGGTCTTCAAAATGTTTGGCTTGCCGCAATGATAAACTTAGATTATTGAACACAGCTTTAGTATTGATACATTTCATACATACCACAGCCATTTCCACTGTTATAGAAGCTAGGAGGACACAAACAAATACCACCAGTACATATGGCTCCAAAGGCTGAACAAGTGCCTGCTATTCCACAGCCAGAATACAGACTGCCAAGTGGGCCAGACGAAACTACAACAACAATGTGCTCAATAACATTCGTGGTAATCACTGTTAATTGCATAGGTATACAATCGATGACATTTAAAATTTCTGATATATTTTTATTTTTCAACATTCTATGCTTGTAGAGGAGATATAGGAAACAATTCGAATACAAAACAATTAGCAAGAAAAATCAATGGGAAAGTATTTTCCTTTCTATTTGAGCAAATTTGTTTATCGTACCACATCTTTCTCCCTCAATGTTGAATCCATCTCTACAGGTGCATCTGACTTCTTCGCAGAGTGAATTGCGATCTTCGCACACCTGATTCGTGGTACATCTTTGTCCAACTTGTATCATACTTACTGAAAAACAAGCACAGGTGAGTGTGCTGCGAAATAGGGCTTGATCGAAACTTATATAATGAATACCATGATTATTACAAAAAGCTAAATTGAATATTTCTTTGTATATTACAACATACCACATCTTCCCATGTCGTCATAAAAAGCAGTGCGGCAGCGACAATGACCAAGCCAGCACAAGGCATTCGGATCAGAGCATTCATCGTTGGCATAACATGGCGCCCATAGTCCAACGTGAGGAGCTGAAACGTGTGCATAGTTTTAATAGATACATGTAATGTGATGCGCCCACAATTCCACGATTCCATCATAAAATACCATTTGATGTAAAGGCTATTTCGTTTTACTAGCATTGTAATGTTACAATAAGTTACCCTGGTAATATAAGTATGAGCATCTTCACTTCAGCAAGTCTTGACTCTGCCACTGGACCGCAGACCTGCGGTCCAGTGGCAGTGTCAATACTTGCTGAAGGGAAGACGAGCAGGTCCTGATTATGATTATTATCACGGTTTGTGATTATAATAATAGTTGTGTAATGTAGATGTACTCACCACACAGACCGTGGTTTTGGTGGAAGCCTTGTCTGCACACACAGTCACCAGCGGTACACACTACATTCATGTCATAACAGATAGAGTTTGTGGCACACGGAGCAGATAGATGACCACGGGGAGCTAAATATAACATAGGTGAATTTAATTACATTAATCACCTGATAACAGCGTTATTATATTATATTTATGTTTGTTGCAAAATTATGAATAGAGATCACTGGAAATAAATCAAAGCTATAACAAGTTTGCAATGACTGTTCAAGGCTACAGGCTACATCATACTTGTAAAAGTAGCAATTTGTGAAAAATGTTATGACCACTAGATAAAGCATGACATTGTTCTTTTGTGTGACATCATATGGCGAATGAAGATCTGAACGTGAAAGACGTGTTTTATCAATAATTATATTTAAAGACGTTCCTTTCAGAGAACATGCTAACATCTGACACAGTGACATATTTTAATTAACCCTTTCAGCGCGGGGATCGACTCTAGACGTCAAAATCTGACGTCCATAGACGTCACATTTCCCCACACTAAAAGAGTAAAATATTTATAATTACCGCAGCCCGTAACATAGGTATTCAACTGAATCTGAAAGAGCTAACTAAGATATTTTGGATGATTTCAAATAAAAAAAAACTTTGGTCTCCATGGTTTATACAAAAATATTTCAGCGTTATAAGGGTTGCATACAGTATCCGCGCATGCATGTTCATGGGTAACTCCATTTCTGGAAGATTAACACAATTCATAATTAACCCTTTAACCGCCAAATTATTCAATTTGAATTTTCACCCACTTGAAGTTGTGTCTCGCTGCCGCGATCCACAACTTCAAGTGAGTGAAAATTATTCATATTTGACAAAATGGTGGTCAGCTCTTTTTAAATCTTGCTGGTTGATGTCACATTTTATCTTTAACATATTTAAAATGTGGAACCTAATGTGCTAAAAAAAAAAAAAAAACCCTAATATATGCGGCACCGGTGGTTAAAGGGTTGATTATCCATTATAAATTCATCTGTTTTGTTAACTCACCACAAGTGCCGTCGTCGTCATAGTAGTTTGAGTGACACAGACAGTGACCGTTATAACACAGGGCATTTCTGTCCTCACACACATCTGTCAACGTACACCCTGATCCAAGACTCAACATGGGTGCTAAACAAATACATCAGAATATAATATTTCAATAATGATTAATAGTCAAATAATTTGATGTATGTGATAAGTTTAAAATATGTGACCCGCCACGCAAAAAGGGCAGTAAGCTCCAAACTTTCAAAATTAATTTTTTTGATTGATATGATAGCTGTGTGCTTCCTGTTTCATTAACAGAAATAATAATAAATTATCTTTATTACGTTTTATGACATTTTTAATATTTTAAATTTAGTTGTGTTATTTTAAATAGTTCTGATGCATATTTTATTTAACCTGTGCTTGTTTTAGTATATAATGCCGTTTGATTTTAACATGTTTAAGTTAACTTAGCATGCATATTTTACCGAACTAATCCTGTTGTATATAGTTTTGTACATATGTTCATTTTTAATGACGCATAAGTCTGCATAGACTTACCGTCGTCAATAAATATCTATCTATCTGTAATCATTAAAATTAAATTTTTAAATTACCATCCCTTTAAAATCCCTCGTCACAAAATGTAGCATCTCAGGGTGATGGAAGATCAGATAAAATATCTGGGTGTTGGTTTAAATGACATCATACCAGTGGTAGTAGGTCCACATAATAATAATAAATGATTATACATTTTTAAATGACTAAATATTTCAATGTTCTGTACGCGCTCCATCAACATGATCAGCTGACAAGTTTATATGGAGAAGTGTAGCGAACGCGCACACTTACTGCAAACCCCTCCTTTTTCAAAGAATCCGTCTTGACATTTGCAAACTCCTCTGTTGCACCATGCTTCTCCGTCCATACATGTACTAGCGTTTGTACATATGGATCCCAAGCTACCAGCTTGTAATGGGCGTACTGAAAAACACAACAGAATTAAGTACATAATTAATGTTGAAATAAACAATGTGTTTTAAAGAATACAAAACTCATATTACAATGTTTTATTATTATGAGCAGAACTGTTCAACTCCCTAATAATATCACGCCTATATGTGTCTCAAGGTCAGTTAACACTAAAGCTAATGATTAATTTGCGCGAATCATTCATTTGTGTAAAAATCCGTCATACAAATAATCGCTTAATCATGTTAATTGGTTGAGCGTACATAGACGCACATCATTCGTTACCAAGGATTGGCTAGTGAATGATTCGCTTTAACATGTCTAATGGGAACCTAATCTTCACGAATTACTTGCCAGCGAATCCCAAAGAAAATGCTCTTGGGCGAACGGACCGGTAATCAAGGTCGTTGATTGTTTGACTGCTCAACTACACTAGATGGAAGCCCATGAATACCGTCATGAACAGGCCTATTCATTACACTGTATTACCACTTTCTAAATTGCCCACCACAGAGAATTCAATCTATTTGGTAATTCGGATATTTATTAGGTTAGATATGTTGCTGAATGATTTAGTTTGAGTATATAGCATACATGACCTGTAACTACGCAGCACTAATTCAGTGTGGTATGCAGATATATATTATGTACTTCTTGTTACTCACCACAACCACCAAATCTGTCTTGATATCCTTCTGTACAGCGACAACGGGCGTTTGTACAGACGGCATTGACATCAGCACAAACGTCATTCTCTCTGCAGGAGTAACCCACGCTGATCTTAGGTGCTTCAAAATGAATCAAGATAATCCGGAATTATTTAATAATTCAGTTAATGTCAATATATTTGCTACACAACCCTTTCAACGCAAGGACCGTCTTTAGATAACGATAACCTATTGGTACTCAAATGACGCAGAACAAGCTAACTAAGAAATTTATGATGATTTCAAATTGAAAAAAACCTTTGCTCTCTATGGTTTGCATACAAATATTTCAGCGCTTTAAGGGTTAAGGTGAGGTCCGGGTGTGGCATGCTGACCCCTTCTCACCGAGATAAACCACGGACAGTAAGTACCTCGACAAATCAACGTTGTTACAGATCCCTGAAGCACACATTGAAGCCTGGTGGTTTCTTTCAATATTTGCAGATTTCGTCTGATCCCAAAGTATTTTAGACAGAATAGTGCCATATTTTTCTTTTATAATTTCATATTGTAGGTACAAAATGTGTTTTGAAATCTTACATTATGTGAACATCAATTTTTTTTAGTAAGAAGAAAGATCTAGCATGTTCGACAGTATGATTTTCTAGGATTTTTGTGTACATATTTGTGTCTATATATTAACAGCGACAGCCCTGAACTTTCGTCGCACGATACCTCAGCACCTGCGGCGTTCACCTCTTTCACATTTGGCCAGATGGTATATGATGTCATGAACTGGCGACAAGTCTATTATTCAATAATTCTACATTTCAAATCCTTCGTCTAGGATTAACATTTGTATGTAAACAGCGTAAGGCCATTTTATTGAGCGGGGGCTGACTTCACCGACACCTCAGTGTGGAGACAGCAGCTGTAACGTTAGGCCTATACAGCACGCGTACAGTTGGTCTGATACAGCAGATACACACTGCAGCAAGCGTGCACTGGGATAAGTTGCTGGCTGCCAGCCGTGTACACACGCTATACCCACCTGTTCAAAGTTGGGCCATCGTCGCAGGTTTGTCAGCAGCGTCTGTTTGGTGTTTTTTTTCAATAACCATGACAACACGGCGGTAGGGTTAAGCACTCCATAACCCATTGGAACCTCGTCTCTCATACCACAGCTGACAATGTTGCCAGCTTTTTGGGTTGGCGATTTTTTCTCCTAAAACTTGCTCTGTACACTGTTGTTCAAAATTTAAGGTAAATAATCTGTAAATTCTGCCAGGCTGTGCACTTTCCAGGTGAGCTGAGGAACTGCTGCCATAATGGGAAGGTGCTCAGAAAGTGCTCAGTCCCTAGGCCCCTACCCCTATCAGCATGTACACATCCATCCTTGCCTTTACATTTAAAAACTAGTACATATTAACGTATTCTACTTACTGCAAGCATTGTTCTTCTCGAAATAGCTGTCTCTGCATACACACATGTACGCATGACATTGGGTATTGGTGTCCGTACAACTATCTCCATATAGTGAACCCATCAGACATGGAGTGCCCAGCTGTCCACGACGAGCTAAATAATAGGAATATATTAAAATGGCATTAAAATACTAGTTAACATATTAAGTTTATGTGAATAAACAATACAATATAGTTAAATAATTGCTTACACATTTTAAATTAGTCCTAAACATTTTTTGTGAAGATTAAATTTTATAAAAAAATTAAACACATTTCTCACCGCAGTGGCCGTTGTTCCTGTAGTGTGTCAGTTTACAAACACAATATCCACCAACGCAATCTGCATTTTCGTCCGCACACAAGTCGTCCACAGTGCAGCGATGATTCAAATCAACACGGGCACCTACAAATGGTAATGAGAAACTTAAAAAAAATATCACTACATGTTCATCTTAGCTTAACACATGAATACTGCATACATAGGTATGACTACTGCAGGCATTAAATAATAGTCCCTTTATTAAAGGGACTGGCCCAGGCTAAAATCATAAAAAAATCGTTGATTTTATTTTGGCTCCTTAATATGACCATATGATGTAAACATGTCCATAGACTAGAACTGCAAAAGTTTTTGAATTTTTCTGCTGCGCATTCACCAGTTAGACTAGATATAGAGACGAAATTCCTGATTTGTAATTATTGACAACCATGTCAAAAATTAGAAATACGGGAATTTCGTCTCTATATCTAGTCTAACTGGTGAATGCGCAGCAGAAAAAATAAAAAACTTTTGCAGCTCTAGTCTATGGACATGTTTATATCATATGGTGATATTGAGAAGCCAAAATAAAATCACCGATTTTTTTATGCTTTTAGCCTGGGCCAGTCCCTTTAATTATGATAGAAAACCAAACTATTTCTTGAACTTTTGGGATAACAAGAGGTTTGAACACTTGCCGATGCAAAAATGTGGACATATTAGAACATTTAAATCACACAAATGTTACAATTATCCTGAAAAGTTGCTCACGGCATTTGGAGTCATATCTGTAGTGGAGGTTCCTGCATTCACACAGCCCGTGTACACATGTGGTGTTGGGTGTAGTACATCCTCCTCCTGTCAGACAAGGGGAGCCCAGCACACCTGTACGACCTGTTCACAGAGCAGCAGTATTATCATCTTCTCCTCCCTAACATAAAATTAATAACTCATTTCTAGATTTAATATGGTACTCACTGCACTGAACATCTGTTTCGGTAAAACCAGTGAGACAGGAGCAGGAGCCGTCAGTACATCGTGAGTTAGAATCAGCACAGATATCATCAGCCCTACATGGCTCTGTCAGATGCAGCTTACGTCCTGGAAAAAAACACATCATATCTAAATTAACACGAATATCTAAAATTAATTATAGAATTACGAAAAATAAAGACTATTTGAACTCATGTATATGGATGACATATAGATGACATTTCACTGTTTTTTTAGTAGATTTAGAAGTATATCCCATCAAACACGTGACGATAAACCGATGTTGTTTTAATGTTGGGCCGACGTTGAAGACGGCGGATCAACATTAAGACAACATTGGCTCAACGCCTCGTGTTTGTTGGGATACAGTTCTGCTTACCACAAACGTTATTTCTCTCGTAAAAAGCCTCTCTGCAGAGGCATATACCTCCTTGGCACTTGGCATTTCGATCAAAGCACAGAATACTGTACAAACATGGTCCATGCAACTCTCCTTTTGGTACTGGAAAATTGCAAAACGTTAGGCTTAATTTCACATGGTTCACCAATACTGTGTGGATAACATGAATAATAAAGTTTATGTAAGGATATGACACTGTGCTTGTACACTCGTCTAGCAGTGTCACCCACCCAGTTTCATAAAACCAATGGTCAGGTTTTGGTCCTGATTGAATGAATACATTGTTCTTTTTAATGTGTTCTTTTAGAAATTTCTGATATGTCTTGATTTTTATGTGGCCAATATGGAGTAGAAATGCCTATTGGCATTTCCATCTTGAAAAATGGTGTCCTTCACATTCTAAACCACATGGGCAAACCAAGGAATACACATGACCAAACACGTGGAGCCGTGATGAAATTAACATTAGTTCAGCTATTTTTAAGGGAGGGTGGTGAGGAGGAGAGAGGTTCTTGACTCCTCCACTAACCCCAACAAGCTAAGTTTCTTATCCAGTGTGGATATTCAGGCCTGCCATTATCAGGGTTCATACTCCCATGAAGACACAAAATTCCAGGACTTTTCCAAGACCTGATCAGATTTTTCAAGGACTTAGGTGTACACAATAACTCAATATATTTATTTTCCAATTACAACTTGAAACTACATTTTCTAAATCTTTTAAAAGACAGTTTACATAATTCGTCCTTACTATTAAGTATTAGACTCGAGCAACACATCATTTTTGCAATCTCTTTCTCTCTATTTAATATTCCAGGACTTTCAAGCACTTTTAAAAATATTCCAGGACTTTCAAGGCCTGGATTTTTTTTTTAAATTCAAGGACTTTCCAGGATTTCCAGGACCAGAGCGAACCCTGCATTATATAAGCACTGCATACACAATAATCTACAATAATCGAACTGCGCTCCTGTCAGTATTGTCTGGTGAGATATATTGACTATCCCAGTATAGTTTGATCATATAACTGAGAAGACAAAGGTTTTAAATATTTTCACTACATTTCTGCTGGTACCTTGTTATATCACACCCAAACAAAGCCTACTATAACACAAATAAAAGACGCATATCCAATGTTGCTTTTATGGCCCGACATAGGCCAACTTTAATACAACACACTTGATTGCATGTGTTTGCTGGACATAGTAGTAGTAAGCCTACTTGCCAACCATAATTATGTAAAATAGTCTCTTATTGGCACGAAAAAACTTTGAACTTTCAGGTGTGGGTCACCGGAATCAATGACGGCCCAGCAACATTGAATATGCGTCTTTTACTTGTGTTGTTGTAGACTTGCTTTTGTGTAAGACAAAGATACCAGCAGAATGTTCAAGGTGATGGTAACAACCACCCTTTGTTTAATGTTGTGACAGCATCTCAGATTGTGGATTAACATGAACCCAGCGCTGGGTCATCGTTCTTACTGGTGTGCAGTCTCAGTCAGTACGACACACTGACCCAATATTGGTTTAATGTTGGTCCATCGTTTCCAGGCCCAACATTAAGAAAACATTGAGCCGGTGTAGACCTATCCTGTTTACGCTGTAGGACAGACAATGCTGGATTGATGTATGTCAATTGTCTACAACGCTGGCCCAACATAAAATCAACATTGACCATGTGTATATTAACTTATATGATAAAACTATACTAGTAGGATAGTCAATACACATGATACATGTACAGATGTAGGCCTATATCTCATCAGACTATATCTCTGGTCCACCCCACCCTCTGTTAAACAGGTTAAAAGAAGCTGTTAATTTCATAAAAAATAGTCACGTGCCTAGCTACATGTATTCCTTGGCCTGACCATGTGTTTTAGAATGTCAAGGACACCATTTCTGTCAGGTATTGCCTTATTGACCAGATACAAAATCAGGTCAAATTCATGAATACGTCTACAGAACACATTTTACAATGCAATCAATCAGAGCCACTATCTGACGCTAGTGGAAGGATAGTGGATCTGATGAATGAGAATGGGGGCGGCTAGTGCTCAGCCAGGCTAGCCGACATGAGAACGAGGCTTCACCCACCCCGTACAGTCTGTAAGGGGGGGGGGGGGGCGAATGACACTGGATAGTGTGGATGCTGCACTCACTGCATATGGAGTGTTTCTCGTAGAAAGATGAGTGGCAGAGACATGTTCCATTGAGGCACACAGCATTGGGATCCTGACATATTCCTGGTCCAGCACATGTACCATAGAGAGGGACACCGGCCAGAGCTGGAGCTCCCTCATCACCTGTACCTCCTGTGTTATCAACGTGCTGCTTCTCCACAGGTTCTGTAAACATACATTGTAGGTGAAATACAATATGTGTATGAACGTATGCGAATGGCCTAATATTTACAGATTTGGCATTAATACAGTTTCAAACTTTTTAAAATCATATGTAATATTTTCCGTAGCTTTGACAGTTGAAAGGGATCCTCCTCTTCGTACGGCGTCGGTGGACATAATTATTAAAAATCCATTCAACGTTATATATTTTCAACCAAACTTATCGATACACATTTACAGGGATCCAGAGAATGGATACGTCACTTTGATGTACTACTGTGTGTACGTGTCAAGTACCTGGGCAGACAGTTTTAGAAAAAAATCGTGTTCACTTATGTTAAAATCGTGGTAAAAAAACACTAATTTATTGCATGTTTTTTCATTTGTTTCTATTTAAATGCTCTCGCTGGTCTAACTTTCATAAAATCTACATATCTAAGGATTTATCATGTTTATTACACATGTAATTAAATAAATTATTATCAATGTATTGTATTCGAAACAAATAATTCTCTGCGAGTATCGTTTAGAAAATGATCTTCAATTTGGAACTACTTCGTTGGTGTCACGCTCGAATGTCAAAATTCAACCTGTCATACATAACCTTATACCAGCTGATGTGTATAGGTTTAATTGTAACTGTACACATGCTATATGTTAACCCTTAAAGCGTCAAATTTAATAATTTAAATTTTAACCCACTTAAAGTTGTGTCTCGCTGCTGCGACCCACAACTGCAAGTGTGTGAAAATCACCCGTATTTGTTAAATTTTAGATCAAACATTTACAAATCATGTTGTTGCATTCCCAATAATTGTGATTCAACCTGCTAATAACACAGATTGAAAAGGACTATAGTCGTGAGTAGCGCTTTAGGGGTCAAGACAAAATACAAATGGTAGCCCACCACACTCGTCTCCTTCCTCTATAAAGCCAGCTCTACAATGACATCTGATGTCTGTCTGACAAACCAGTATGTTCTCTGAACAACTGCCATCCTCCAGGCATGGTCTCCCCAGAAGTCCTCTGCCAACTACAAACAACACCTTATAATTATATCACTACAGTATCACTACAGTATTGAAGAAGAAAATGCCTGGATCATGTGAATTGAGCATCAACAATAGCTTGTTTAATGTTTAATCATAAATAAATGCATTTGTTATATGGTGGAAAATATCAGTCTATTGTTGATGAAAACCAAATAATGTCGTTTGGTTGTATTATTATTGCTTAGTTTAATTGTGATTGCTATCTCACCGCACATTCCATTGTCTTTGTAAAATTTCTCGGCACATTGGCAAGTGCCGTCTATACAGACTGCATTACCATCTCTACAAAGCTCCCCAGCACTGCATGGTTCCCCCAAAGTTATTTTCGGTACTGAAATTGCAAATATCAATAGATACAAAATATATACATATTAATTCATCAAATATGTAACATGAACATGATGAATACTCTGACTTTCAAGTGAAATAATTCGCGCAAAATTGTCACACTTGTTTTATATAATGTTAATACTCACGACAAACAGCATTTTTGTCAAAATAACCCGCTGCACATTTACACACTCCTCTGTTGCAGAAGGTGTGTGAATCCGTACAGTCGTTATCTCCTATACATGGCGAGTCTAGTAAACCTTCTCTCGTGGAAGATACTGAATACACAATACAAGATAATACATATTATATTGCAGTAGAGATATAACGCATCAGTGGGCATAATCTACGGTGGTTCGATTCCAATTGTTGATGGCAACACTATATCTTCTTCGTCTCAATATGCATATAAAAATAGTGAAAATACATTACCAATGGTCTCCCTAGAGCATTATATTATTATAATAATACGATTGTAAAAAACACATCAAAAAATGGTACAGATGATTATTTCTTACTTGCAGAATAGTTTTAGTAGGATATAATATTATTAAACAATATATAAGACTTGTATAATATATGCATGTATGATCTATCACAACATAAAAAAAACGAATATAAAGGGTTAACACGTATTTCAAATGTTTAATGCGTCTCCAATCACCGGTAGTGATGATGTATCTATATCGGTACAATTTCTATTCGTGTGACATGAATATGTTAACTTGTAGTTTCTTACCACAGACGTTGTCCTGTTTCCTCAGCCCAGCAGAACATTGACATTGACCATTCTGACATGTAGCCAGCTGAGTAACACATTCATCAGTGGAGTCACACTCCTCATCAAGGTACACCTGTGCCACTGACAGAAAAATAAGAACAGACTCTGACAGAAATAAAACAGACACTGACAGAAATGAGAACAGACACTCTGTTATCTGGTTCAATAATACCTGGTACCATATCGGATCAACGTATGATAGTGTTTTTTATCATGTGCTTGAGCCTCAAGAGATTTTGATCGGTAAATCGAGCTATGTCACTCCCATGGCTGGAGTACCCCGATCACCGATCACAAACCACACTAATATCAGTTTACATTATTTTATTATGCTAAAAATGTCTGCTTCAGTCTAAACTGTCATGTAAAGTGAAGCAAGAGTAACTTAAGAAGTCAGCTGGTACTGTTGTTTAGCTTACTGTTGTTTATCTATACATAGTAGTATAGTTGACGGTTACTTTTTTGTGGTGTTCCCTAGCAAACACAAAACAATTGTATAACATTTATACAATGTTGGACAAACGTCGAAGACGTTGGGCTGATGTTGTATAAATGTTATGCTAATGTACTGTGTTTGCTGGGCGCCTACCGGGTGATGTTAATCTTATACATACATTTTTAAATATTGTTTTGTAGTTTGTGTTCAGATACTCACTGCAACCATGATTCTTTTCTATCGTATTTTGTTCACAAATACAGAATTGCTGCCGACACACGGTGTTTGCATCTACACATTTCTGTGTCAGCTCATTTTGTGGCAAACAAGGTGTGTCAAAGTGACCTCGTGGCCCTGAAATATGTGAGTAACAAACACAATTATAAATCATTGTACACGCAAATTGTTTTTATCTTCCATATTAATTTGCACTACATCCATTCATAATGGGATAAATTATGATGTATTTGGCTGATGTCATCTTGTTAGACGTTTGTTATGAATTAAAATACATTTTGAAGCTCAGTTAAAATGATAAACATGTATCCTTAATATCAGGTTAATGAGCCTGGTTATCATAAGATACCGTTGAAAGTGGCTTTAAAAATAAGTATGGATATGGCGCTAAGCATAGAAGATTCATTCAGCTATCATGGTTATATAGATCCTGACATTAAAAGTGCCAAAGACAAAGTGTTGGGAACAAATTTGAACATATGAGACAAAACGGATAACGTGTTATCACATTATATGATAAACTTACAGCAAGCTCCATCTTTCTCGAAGAACGTTTCTCTGCAAAGACATACTCCGTAAATACATGCTGCATTGTAGTCCACACATGAATCACCAGGCAAACAAGGGAAGCCCAGACGCCCTCCTCCAACTGAGCAAAAAAATATGCCACTATAAAATGTCTCTCATTTACTTAGTTAATTAATCATTTACTTAGTTATTTTTCACTTTAGCTTTCACCTGGCTTGGCAATAATTTGTTGGCAAGACATGTCCCCTTATCACAATATTATAAACAAATACATAAGATATATATTATAATTATGACGTAAATGTGATGTGACTTAGCAATTGATTGCTTAAACTGAATAAATATATCTGATAGACACGTCATTTAAATTTTAATGTAACATTTAAAATGGGGTGTTATGTGCTTATCATGTCCTCACTGCATTCATCATCCAGTCTGTGGAATCCCGGTTGACAACGACAAGCCCCTCTGCTGCACTCGGTGTTTTCACCCAAACATAAGTCTCCTGTACTGCAGGCACGACCCAGCGGGATACGAAGGGCTGCAATACAAAACCCATGTTACGGAAATTGTATCCAATATTAATTATATTATATATGGACTTATTTTATAGCATATTATTGATGTGTGGCTCACAATTTCATTGGCCAGATCGGCCGTTAATCAACCTAATTTCTCGATTGTTGTTTAGAATAAGGATGTACATGGTAACGACATGTTATACAATAATAAACACTTTTTTTGACATGACGCTTACCACATTCTCTATCTTTGGCATAAAATTCTCCTGTACACTTGCAGATTTTCTGGTTACAGTAGGTGTATTCTACTGTACATGAACCATCAGGAAGACACTTAGCATCCAGAGTACCGTCACGCCCTTCAAAGACTAAAACAAAAAAATTAAGTGAGTTATGGGAACAACAGAACGCACGGCCAATTTTACCCGATATAACCCTCTTTACATCCGAACACGAACATCTTGGTACGAATGATTTATTTATTTATTTGTATTAGTTTTAAATTAGAATCAATAATCTTGACAGTTTTCAGAATACAGCGATACTAAGTTGTAAACCCAGATACGAAAATCCAAAAATATTCAAGTGAAAACGTTACGATAACTCAACGCTGGTTCATTGTTGAACCAGCGTTGAACCAGTGTAGCATCCAGGCTTGAGAAGTGGGAATGCATTATGGAGAAAATTACATAATATATGTCTTATCAGCTTATTGTCTTATTAAGTTTTTAATATCTCTATTAATTGACAAGCACATAGATTCGTTCATTAAATGAATCACTATGAATATTAGTACAATGCCAAAGCTGACTTAAACTGATGCACTGATATGTTTATATATTTACCACAAGTGTCTTGGTCTTGAACAAAGCGTTGTTTACAAGTACATAAACCACCACCACACTCTGCATTTGTATCCAAACACTGCTCACGACTAGTGCACAACTCTCCAAGATCACTTTTTGGAACTAGTTAATATAATAAATACATATATAATAATATTAAAGAAGGTCTTGATCAAATAAACTCAGTATATTTTCTAAAACGACCTAGGCTTATATACATGATATACGATTAATCACTGTTAATCCACATTATACTTACTGCAAAAGCCGTCAGTGTCCAATGCCACTTTAGTACAGACACACATACCATGACTGCACACTGTGTTAGGATCGGTACACAGATCATCCTGTAGACAAGGAGTGTTAAGTGCACCCTTCAACACTGTTAACAAATAAAGCTTTTTATAAATGGTGTGCAGTCTGGTAATCTTGC
Organism: Flabesymbios commensalis; assembly: GCA_964017125.1. Classification (NCBI taxonomy): domain Eukaryota; kingdom Metazoa; phylum Annelida; class Polychaeta; order Terebellida; family Flabelligeridae; genus Flabesymbios; species Flabesymbios commensalis. The sequence continues at coordinate 47,431,328 of OZ024907.1, read as the reverse complement.
ATGTTTGTTGTGAATAAATAATAGAAACCTAACGCGTATAACGTTCCATAATCAAATAAAGTACTGCCAGGTAAAAATGGTTGATGGATTATGAAAGTATTAGATAATTTACTCACGACAAACACCATATCTGGCAAAGTAGTTGTCATTACAAAGACAAGTGAAACTACGACATGCGGCGTTGTTGTCAGAACACACGTCACCTTCTTCACAGTAGGAGTTCAATGGTAGCTCAGGATCTAACGCGGAGAAACAAAGAACAATTGATGGATGCACATTTTAGCAAGTAGTCAATTTATCGTGTGCACATTTCAAGAAAACACTATAATTAAAACTGGTGCATGTTTCAGATTAACCCATAAAGAGCTAAATTCTCTAATTTGAATTTTCTCCAACTTGGAGTTGTGATTAGTTAGGAATGTACAATTTTAATTCAAATATATGATAATATCGCAAAATTAAAGAATTTTATCTCTAAATATTTATTTCTTGAAGGTCAAATTAAAAGGTTGAAAACGGTTATAGAAGCGACTAACACTTAAAGGGTTAAAACATTAAAGCAATTGAAATACTGACTGCATAAGGAGTTCTTGTAGAAGTAGCCCAGTCTGCACACACATACATTGTTGACACACTGAGCATTGGGGTCAGCACACGTGCCGTCATTATTACACCGAGGACTAAACCCATCTCCTGGCGTGGCAGCTACAATAATAAGATTATAATTAACGTATAATATAATAAGGACCGTTTAAAATGCATCATGATTTCAGATATTGTAACTTTTATAGAGCAAATAAAGTGTCATTTGATTATCCCCGCGGGGACCGTCTTTATACGTCAGAATCTGACGTCTGCCGACGTCAGATTCCGACGTAGAAATACGGTCCCCACACTGAATGTATGTATTCAAATGAAGCAGAAAAAGCAAACTAAGACATTTTTGATGATTTCAAATTGGAAAAAGCCTTTGATTTCCATAGTTTATGCAAAAATATTTCAGCACTTTAAGGGTTAATGTAATGCTTAGTAACTGTTGAGACACGCTGATGCCAGGGGCGGATCCAGAATTTTCAAGGGGGGGTGGTCGATTAGAAGAATATAACTTTAGGTGGCGATCACAAATGTTTCTCAGCAAATAGATGGGGAATTGACACTCAGTATTGCAACTCAAAATTGACACTCAAAATTGCGACCTTGAGGTACTACCCTGGTCAATTTTTAGTGTTAAATACTGATATTTTGACAATTGTTATCGCTGTTGAGGCAACTTAGTTGATGCCAACATATTTGTTCAGCAATGTGGGTATACTTACAGCATTGGTTGTTCTCCTGTACGCTTCCTGCACGACAAGCGCACACACCATCACGACATTCGGCGTACGTGTCATTACAGACATCACGTGGAAAACACTGCTCCCCCAAGTTTGGTTTTGGCACTGAAATTATCGACATACCACCAATAAACATGAAGAACACAGAATATAAATTTGTAAATACCCAACTAATAAGTATGATGTCTTGGATAGAAACATGGAATGCATAAGTGAGCATATCTGAATGAAAAGGATAGTTGTACGATGTATATAAATCTTTACAGAACAGAAAAAACACAAAAAACAAAAGCGAGATGATTATCGGCTATTTATTACCCTTTTGTTCAGATATTTAAATCATTATTTAACTCATACAGGATCGGCATAGCTATTTAAAAAATTAACAATAATTTCTGGTCTGGTGCTTCATAATCTGTTCACTTAACATTGTCACCCACTGAAAGTGTGTCTCGCTGTCGAAACCCACAACTTCAGTGCGTGAAAAAAACCGGCATCCACAGACTTACAACAGACATCGTCATTCCGGAAGTAATCTCCTGCACATCGGCACAAGTCTTGACGACACTCTGTGTTGGTTTCCGCGCATGCGCCATCAGGCTGAAGACACGGTCTGTTATAACGGCCTCTTGGTTCTGTGAATCACGTATATCAATCACAAATGTGAAAAATGCCACGAACACAAAATATATAATTACTACAAAGCTATAAATAACTTGATAATTAAGGCTTTGCTTCGTACTAAAAGAGTGAGAGTTTACTGGCAAAAGAGTACATTAGTATAGTAAAATATGAATCTTACAACCCAAAAAATGATTTGTGTTTTATGAACTTAGTTCGAAAATTAACAAATTAGAAATAACAAAGAAAACATATTGGCTAATGCGAAATACTGGTGGTTTCTAAGATGGTAAATTAAAAAATTGAAATCCTTTCGAGGGTGTAGCCACTTTCAACCTAACCTGTATACTGGGAGATAGGTGTTTAATCAGTTTAGATGAGTTAATGTTGGGCGAAATATTGTTAATGTTATGACAAAACATGCCGAAAACATTAATTAGAGAACGCGGAAAGTTTGCTTTCAGCAAAATTGACACTATTTTGAGCAACTTACGACAGACTCCATTATTGTGGTAGAATGCATCAGCACAGACACAGATCTGGGCAGAACACTTTGAGTTTTCATCTCTACATTCATCATCTGAACTACATCGTGAGCCAGGGCTACGCTGTGGAACTAGAAAAAAACACAAGCAGTACTCTAGTCAATGTTGGTATAGAATGAAAAGTTGAAAGCAGCACATGCGACGTAACAAAAGTAGCACTGGCGTATAACATTAATTTTGTATTGGTAAGATTTAAGGTGAGCTAGCTTAAAAAGCAATGCACATTAATATGTGCATTTGTTGTATTGTTGTATCTAAAAGTCTGATATTTTAGAATAAAAAATAAACTTTGGTAAGCTTGAAACAAAATTGTCATGTCTCTTCAGTGCGGGCTTCCAATCAATCAATCAATCAATCAATCAATCAATCAATCAATCAATCAATCAATCAATCAATCAATCAATCAATCAATCAATCAATCAATCAATCAATCAATCAATCAATCAATCAATCAATCAATCAATCAATCAATCAATCAATCAATCAATCAATCAATCAATCAATCAATCAATCAATCAATCAATCAATCAATCAATCAATCAATCAATCAATCAATCAATTAATCAATCAATCAATCAATCAAACAATCAATCAATCAATCAATCAATCAATCAACCAATCAATCAATCAATCGATCAATCAATCGATCAATCAATTATTCAATAGATGGATCGATGGATTGATGGATCGATGGATCGAAGGATCGATGGATCGATGGATCAATCAATCAATCAATCAATCAATCAATCAATCAATCAATAAATCAATAAATCAATAAATCAATAAATCAATAAATCAATAAATCAATCAATCAATCAATCAATCAATCAATCAATCAATCAATCAATCAATCAATCAATCAATCAATCAATCAATCAATCAATCAATCAATCAATCAATCAAACAATCGGTCGGTCGGTCGGTCGGTCGGTCGGTCGGTCGGTCGGTCGGTCGGTCGGTCGGTCGGTCGGTCGGTCGGTCGGTCGGTCGGTCGGTCGGTCGGTCGGTCGGTCGGTCGGTCGGTCGGTCGGTCGGTCCGTCGGTCGAGTGAGCGAGCGAGCAAGCAAGCAAGCAAGCAATCCAGCGAGCAAGCAAGCAAGCAAGCAAGCATGCATGCATGCAATCAATCATGCAATAAATCATGCATTCAATCAATCAAACAATCAATCAAGAATGTAAAAATTCTATGGTGTATAATTCCTCAGATTGGGAGCCACAGGAACATTTCCAGGCCAGAGCAAGATCTTCGACAAATATTATCCATGAAGATCTAAGAAAAGGCGGGAAAGCTAGTTGAATAGTGACATTTAAGTAGTTTCCGGAATGTTAAAATTGTTTGGGCAAAGATGGCAACTATGTTAAACAGACAATCGTATCTGTGTTCGCTTCGGGTTTCACCAACAACCTTACAGTTCTATCAAGCAAGATATATATGTTATATCACATGCTGATGCTTATGAACCTGTCTATATAGTACACCATGAAGTAATGAAGGAAGGGAAAACCAGGAATAAGAACTCACAGCACTGGCCTTCTTTGGCGAAGTATCCTGCATTACATCTGCAGATACCGTGAGCGCAGACAGAGTTACTGTCCAGACATGTGTTTCCAGGGAGACAAGGTGCGTCTGCTGATCCCTCCTCAGATGTCGACACTGGTTCACAACAAAACAAACTTAATGAGATTAACAACCATAATCATATTTATTTTAACCCTTATCCTGCTGATCACGACTTTTGTTGTTTTTAATCTGTTTTATTAGTCAATCACATCACTGTTATTGGGAATAAAATGTCTGTCTAAACATCAAGATTCGCAAATATTTGTGCTCAAATTAGACAAATATGAGTAATATTCAGCCACTTGAAGTTGTGGGTCGCGGTAGCGAGACGCAACTTCAAGTGGGTGAAAAATTAAATAAATTAACTGAGGAAGACAAGGGTTGAGTAGGAGATTAATTATCTTCATCAATGATACCTTTATGTTTGAAAGACATATCACGCTAAGTGAGAGAGCGTTTAAACATGCAATTATCTCAATGACACAGAATCATTTTATTCATCTATAAGCAATTATGCAACAACCTTGTCATGATAAGTTTTTCAACACAAAAAACATGCATGTCAACTGATATTTCAGAAATAATATTTGGTAGGTATAATTTAAGATATCGACACGGATATGGACGTCAAATTAACACGTGGAAACGTAACTTCCTACACTGTAATGTATTATACAGAGGGGCAGAAAACTTACCGCATGTGTCATCTTCTGTAACATAGCCAGGTTTACATTCACAACGACCATTGGTACAAACAGCATTCGTATCTTCACAGGTGTCCAAATTTCTGTCACATGCTTCCTGGAGTGGGATTCGTGGTCCTTGTTAAAACAAATAGAATAATTATATATCTGATGCGACACATCGTCTGTTCCTTTTATCAACGACAAATCGGTTAGCTACTGCGTAAAACAATGAACGATACACTTACAATTAGAACAATATACATTTGAGTGTAGAAAAACAAAAACAAAACGGTTAGAAAGCCTGTTCCTATCATTTTGTTTATAAAAGACATTTTAAATATGCAAAAAATAAAGTGAAAATGTAATTTAATCTGTTGAATACTAACTGCACACTCCATCTCGCTCGTACTGACGCAGGCCACATAAACATATACCACTTCTGCATTGACTGTTAGTATCATCACAGGTTCCATCGGGGAGACAGGGAGCATTTAATTTGCCTTTTGCACCTGTAAGAAGAAAAACAACTATATCTGATAAAAATATAACAACGAAAAATCTTAAATTTGCTACTGACATAGTGACATAAAACTAAGGTGAGTTTTTAAGATGTTAATATAATTTGATAATTATCAATCATTCATTTTGCTGGATCTTTAATACATAAAATTAGAAATGATGTTCTATCGAACATGTGAGGCGCCGGCAGCAGTGTAAAATACAGAAAATGTACTGCGGCTGCACATTTGTGTAGAATGTAGCATCGGAGTGTAGCATTGATAACCCCCACCGCTGCTGTGCATTATATATATGTTTCATAACATGCCGCGGACTAGGCCCGATGCTGCGATGTCGTGTAATCCCGTTTTATGGATCTCAATCTTCATCGCCAATCCCGATGGCGAAAGGCCTTGTGTGCAATTGTGCAAAGATATGCTAAAAATGCCAGCTTGATCGTTTGACAACTCACCGAGAAAGTTGGTTAACAGCTTTAGGCCAACTAAATCTATAGACTCGCTCACAGAATGGTGACTCAAATATCTATAATTATATGATTAAAATGTCATGACTTTTATATGAGCATACGTACGACAAACACTGTTCCTGTCAAAGAATCTCTCATGACATCGACAGGCATGGTCACGACACTCAGCGCTGACGTCAGCACATTCATCGCCAGTTTCACAAGGGGAGTTCAGAGGAATCTTTAGAACTGAAAAAATAATGCACGTTGAATTGTTGAATGACTGTGTTGTGCGATATGTAAATTTACAGCCGTGTATACACATAATGTTGATGAAAGAAATAACTAGTGAAAACAAATATAATTGAATGAATTAATGAATGCATAAAAAATAACAATACGGGAAAGAAATTAGTAAGACAGTAATATCAAATAAAGAAAGATTGAATGAATAAATAATATAACAAAATGTAGAACAGTAGATATCCATGACACAGGTTTATCGAATACATAACTATGGTTACTATTTGTCAAAAAATAAATTGTATATTAAATAGGAATCTATTTTGTTCTCTTAGCTCAATAATATTCTTTACTCAAACCCTGTTAAAAGAGATGCTAACCACAAATATCGCCTCTCTGAAAATGAGTTTCCGTACATCGACAGAGGATGCCACTACATTCCACGTTACGATCCAGACATGTGTTGTCTGGTAAGCAGGGGTTACCCAGTCCACCCAACTTCACTGTATAATATAAAACATATTATAGCATTAGAATTTTTAGAAATAAACATTCACTGTCTTGTTGAGTTTCTAACTGAAATGTTGATAATATGTATTAACCATACACCTTTCCAGTTATCCAACTTATTATATATTATCTAAATTATTTATCATGTTCATATGAAGTTGGCATTAGGCCTACTGATCATATCAATATTGTACTTTGAAAAAATAGTTTGAAAAAGTTTAAAAGATTAATTGCCCTTATTGTATGGAATAACCTGAATCCCTGGCCCATCATTGGATCAATGTTGGTCCACCGTCCACGACGGTGGTTCAACATTGATCCAACACTGGGTGAATATTTCTTGCTTTTGGGAATGATAATATTCAGAGTGTCATCCATGTCTTACCGCACACACCACCCTTGTTATCAGGACCGTAACCTTCCAGACATTCACAGCGACCATTACGACATCCGGCGTTATCATCTGCACATCCATCTCCAGCAGAGCAGGAGCCACCAAAACGAATCTTAGGCCCTGATAGAATACAATATGTCTGTAAATGTCAAAAACTTAGGTGTATTTTTCAATCAATTTTAACCCCTACCTCAGCATGCTCAGTTTCCACTTTACTCGCTCTGGGAAAGGCAGTTTATATTTATAAAAGCGACGTTTGTCTCAATTCGTTGAAACACAATTCTCTTTGAATGTATCACTGATTGATTGATTTTTTTATTGGCAGGACTATGTGTGGCCCATTCAAAATAATACAACAATACATATGTGCAGATAATACACAATAAATGAAAATACATAAAATACACACTAAATAATGAATAACGTGGCATGACGTTTTTTGAAAAGTACAAACTGAGAAGTACATATATCAGGAACATTCTGAATAAATAAAAAAAACTAATAGCAAAATCCACTGAGATAAAACAAAAAGCATACTTTTCCCATCCAGATAAACTTACTACATATGCCGTTCTTTTCAAATGATTTTGTGTCACAGAGGCACACTCCACTGTCACAGGCGGCGTTACGATCATGACATTTATTGTCTGGTAAACATGGCGTACCTATGTGTCCGGATTGCTCTGGAAAATAAAAATAGCCATACCAGTTTCAGACAATCTAGATTGCATGCACATATGATAAACATAATTAGGCCATATGATGCTGGGATCATGCAAACTTACAACAGCTGCCTACGTATGATTTAAATCTAATGCTGTATTTAAAAATACAAAAATATATACGTAACATTAATACAAAATATGATCACTCACAAAAACATATTCATGGTGGTTAATAACGGCACGATGTTTAGCACTTTAAGTTCACATTTGGCGTGTTTCTAATAAAATTCATTGAATGAACATAGTCTTCTGAATCAAAATTGGACGATTAGAGAGAGCTTTTGCTTGAAATCTTATAAGTGGGTATCTTACTAAATCAGCTCCTTTTTATTCAATTTGAGGTGGTAATTGCGGCAGCAATTCCCACCTCAAATTGAATAAAAATAGCTGGGTTAAATGACACTGATAACTTACTGCATCCATCTTGGTGTTGATAGAATGTTTCTCTACAGACACATGATCCTTTACCACAGAATGCGTTCTCGTCTAAGCACTGATCCTCAGGCTCACACAGTGACCCCAGCTGCTTCTTACGTACTGAAATCGAATTTAAATCAATTAGCTTCATTCAATATTTACGAATATCACGAACTTTTCAAAGGGGATAGCTACACATAATATAGTCTGGTGACACAAGAACGGCACTCGGAATATTAAGAAATGTAGCGTCATTCTGATATACACACAAACAGCTTAGCAAACAGAAATGGAATTATAATGTAATCGAACGCCTACCTTTTCAACTACCCGCAGTTGTTGATAGCTGTTTAATCATCAGATATTTACCTTGGACCTCACAAACTGCTTGCATGTAGGTGTGTTATATAATGACAACGCAAAATCCATCACAGATATTATATCATAGTATTAGGATTGCAATAATATTATATTCTCAGCTAAGACTTGAATATTGAAATGTTCGGCTATGGCCAATTATACCGTACCACAATTTTCATTTTTCAAGAAATAGTCTTCCATGCAGTGACAACGTCCACGCACGCATTCAGCGAAATTATCCACACACACACCTCCTTCTTTACAAGGTGCTCCCGTCTCTCCTTTCTCCACTGAAATACATCGTAAACACAACGTGTAAATGACATGTTTAACTGGTCTTTTCATCATTGTTAACCCATACACCGCTAATCACGACTATAATTGCTTTTAATCAAATCACTAATATTGGGAATTAAATCAGTTTAAACAATTTAAACAAATTAACTTAGTGGGATAAGATTCAAGGGAAAATTGATATTTAAGTTTTTATGTTTAAGTTGTCATTAAATCGTTCTCCTTATTTTATAATGTTGTTATTGCCTTGTATCATGCTGACTTGAAAAGTAGGAAATACATATAAAACTCATTGGGAAAATGCATAAACTCAAGCAATCAATCAACTACTCAATACAATATGCTCGACATTTTTGGTGTACGTTTTCAGCTATGTTTTCACTTCCTAGACATTGACTGTAAGAACACAATTCAACGTGAACAAATGTATATAGTTCTCACCACAAACATCTTCTTTCTGAAAATGTCCATCTCGGCACTGACACAGTCCACTGCGGCACTGAGCAAAGTAATCAGCGCATACCTCGTCCACTTCACAGCGATCACTCAGGTCAATACGTGAGTCTGTAGAAACAAAAGAAGCACACGATTAAGTGCAACAGAGTCGCACAATAAATTATTGTGTTATATACAAATTCCATTAATTGCTATGTAGTAATGTTGCCTTAGCAAATACGGCATGTTGACCAAATGTTATTTCAATGTTTAATGTCCTAAATGTAATACACCATGTCCTAGATGTAATACATCGTGGTGGCCTAGACGGAATATCTATTTATGTCTGTCTAAAAATAAAAACTAATGTAAGCGTAATAAATCTCGCACCGGCTTTCTGTAGCTAGTTTTCCTGCAGCAAACAATGAAATAACTATACATGAACAAATATGTGTGATTGAAAAGGTCAATTTATTATTGACAAATAACTATACTATTACATAACATATGTGTGATTGAAAAGGTCAATTTATTATTGACAAACACAACTACAAGTGTAAACATTGGACAATTCATAACTTGAAATCTATCACAACAATGTTACACAAAAAACACATATGAAGCTCATATTTACAATACAACACATATCATATAAAGATAATTAGAATGCTCCATTCTAAGCAAATATGTAAATCTTTAAAACAGGAAAAGGGGAGGGGTAAAAACCGCCTAACCCGACCAAAATTTTCCTGCGAAAATATGGAGGAGAAAAGGGGAAGGTGGTGGGACTTCTTTTTAGCATAACATAGAAACTTGGAAATTTAGCGTGAGGTCTATCCGGCGAGCTCAGAACTGAATATGTAAATGAGCCTCACCGTATAAGGCGTATGTAAACAAAAGGCGCCGCCTAGCGAACAAGTCGACATTAAAGTCTCACGAACACTTATCTATGCGACCTACCTCAGGTCACCCAAATTGAATATATACAACAACAACATGTTGACATTAAAATAACAACTATAGATAAATATATTTTGAACAAGCATAAAATTACTTCTACTAAATAGAAGTTCCATTTCATGTCCTAGATGTAATTCATCGTGGCCTAGACGTAATATCTATATCATGTCCTAGATGTAAAACATTTTGGCCTAGATGTAATACGTCATGTCTTGGATGTAATACATCGTGGCCCAGCTTAATACATCGTGGACTAGATGTAATTCGTCATAGCCTAGATATAATACGCCATGCATGTACATCATGGTAATACATCGTGGACTTGATGTAATTCGTCATAGCCTAGATATATTACGCCATGCATGTACATCATGGTAATACATCGTGGACTTGATGTAATTCGTCATAGCCTAGATATAATACGCCATGCATGTACATCATGGTAATACATCGTGGACTTGATGTAATTCGCCATAGCCTAGATATAATACGCCATGCATGTACATCATGGTAATACATCGTGGACTTGATGTAATTCGTCATAGCCTAGATATTATACGCCATGCATGTACATCATGGTAATACATCGTGGACTTGATGTAATTCGTCATAGCCTAGATATATTACGCCATGCATGTACATCATGGTAATACATCGTGGACTTGATGTAATTCGTCATAGCCTAGATATAATACGCCATGCATGTACATCATGGTAATACATCGTGGACTTGATGTAATTCGTCATAGCCTAGATATAATACGCCATGCATGTACATCATGGTAATACATCGTGGACTTGATGTAATTCGTCATAGCCTAGATATAATACGCCATGCATGTACATCATGGTAATACATCGTGGACTTGATGTAATTCGTCATAGCCTAGATATAATACGCCATGCATGTACATCATGGTAATACATCGTGGACTTGATGTAATTCGTCATAGCCTAGATATAATACGCCATGCATGTACATCATGGTAATACATCGTGGACTTGATGTAATTCGTCATAGCCTAGATATAATACGCCATGCATGTACATCATGGTAATACATCGTGGACTTGATGTAATTCGTCATAGCCTAGATATAATACGCCATGCATGTACATCATGGTAATACATCGTGGACTTGATGTAATTCGTCATAGCCTAGACATAATACGCCATGCATGTACATCATGGTAATACATCGTGGACTTGATGTAATTCGTCATAGCCTAGATATAATACGCCATGCATGTACATCATGGTAATACATCGTGGACTTGATGTAATTCGTCATAGCCTAGATATAATACGCCATGCATGTACATCATGGTAATACATCGTGGACTTGATGTAATTCGTCATAGCCTAGACATAATACGCCATGCATGTACATCATGGTAATACATCGTGGACTTGATGTAATTCGTCATAGCCTAGATATAATACGCCATGCATGTACATCATGGTAATACATCGTGGACTTGATGTAATTCGTCATAGCCTAGATATAATACGCCATGCATGTACATCATGGTAATACATCGTGGACTTGATTTAATTCGTCATAGCCTAGACATAATACGCCATGCATGTACATCATGGTAATACATCGTGGACTTGATGTAATTCGCCATAGCCTAGATATATTACGCCATGCATGTACATCATGGTAATACATCGTGGACTTGATGTAATTCGTCATAGCCTAGACATAATACGCCATGCATGTACATCATGGTAATACATCGTGGACTTGATGTAATTCGTCATAGCCTAGACATAATACGCCATGCATGTACATCATGGTGATACATCGTGGACTTGATGTAATTCGTCATAGCCTAGATATAATACGTCATGCATGTACATCATGGTAATACATCGTGGACTTGATGTAATTCGCCATAGCCTAGATATAATACGCCATGCATGTACATCATGGTAATACATCGTGGACTTGATGTAATTCGTCATAGCCTAGATATGATACGCCATGCATGTACATCATGGTAATACATCGTGGACTTGATGTAATTCGTCATAGCCTAGATATGATACGCCATGCATGTACATCATGGTAATACATCGTGGACTTGATTTAATTCGTCATAGCCTAGATATAATACGCCATGCATGTACATCATGGTAATACATCGTGGACTTGATGTAATTCGTCATAGCCTAGATATAATACGCCATGCATGTACATCATGGTAATACATCGTGGACTTGATGTAATTCGTCATAGCCTAGATATAATACGCCATGCATGTACATCATGGTAATACATCGTGGACTTGATGTAATTCGTCATAGCCTAGATATAATACGCCATGCATGTACATCATGGTAATACATCGTGGACTTGATGTAATTCGTCATAGCCTAGATATAATACGCCATGCATGTACATCATGGTAATACATCGTGGACTTGATGTAATTCGTCATAGCCTAGATATAATACGCCATGCATGTACATCATGGTAATACATCGTGGACTTGATGTAATTCGTCATAGCCTAGATATAATACGCCATGCATGTACATCATGGTGATACATCGTGGACTTGATGTAATTCGTCATAGCCTAGATATAATACACCATGCATGTACATCATGGTAATACATCGTGGACTTGATGTAATTCGCCATAGCCTAGATATAATACGCCATGCATGTACATCATGGTAATACATCGTGGACTTGATGTAATTCGTCATAGCCTAGATATGATACGCCATGCATGTACATCATGGTAATACATCGTGGACTTGATGTAATTCGTCATAGCCTAGATATAATACGCCATGCATGTACATCATGGTAATACATCGTGGACTTGATGTAATTCGCCATAGCCTAGATATAATACGCCATGCATGTACATCATGGTAATACATCGTGGACTTGATGTAATTCGTCATAGCCTAGATATAATACGCCATGCATGTACATCATGGTAATACATCGTGGACTTGATGTAATTCGTCATAGTCTAGATATAATACGCCATGCATGTACATCATGGTAATACATCGTGGACTTGATGTAATTCGTCATAGCCTAGATATAATACGCCATGCATGTACATCATGGTAATACATCGTGGACTTGATGTAATTCGTCATAGCCTAGATATAATACGCCATGCATGTACATCATGGTAATACATCATGGACTTGATGTAATTCGTCATAGCCTAGATATAATACGCCATGCATGTACATCATGGTAATACATCGTGGAAATTGATGTAACACATTGTTGGCTAGATACTGTGTTGACCAATCTCGTCTTTGACCAAGAGCGGTTTCACTGCCAACAACATTTCTTTAAACGCCATTTCAGTTTGTTCGGGAGAGAAATTTGGCGGTAACAGACAAGGAACAATATAAAAAACTCCCCGGAATAGGTAGGTCTACGTATATGTTCTGATGAACTTGGCTCGAATGTTATTATGAGAGTTGGGTCAGTTGATAAATATTGGAACACTTACGACATTGCCCTTGTTTGTGGAAGTGAGTGTCCACGCACAGACAGGTTCCTGTTTGACATGCAGAGAAATCATCTAAGCAGCGACCATCTGAGAGACACGGGGAGTTCAATCTTCCAGCTGAAGCTACAACAGGGAATAGAAAAAATTCACCAGGTGTCGGCCTTTTCAACATCATAACTATTACAGCCCCATAACAGGCACATTACAGGCCCTTTAACACACATTTGAACATAGTAACTATACTCCTGTTGTTAACACTTGTTAACATTTGTATAACATTTATGCACCAACGCCGAAGATGTTGGGCCGACGTTGCATAAATGTTATACAAATGTTTTGTGCTTGCTGGGTATATATATATACGGTTTAAAAAATGATAAAATAATGTGCGGTAGATGTTAAAAAAATAACTCAAATATTTAAATTTGGATATGTCTAGTTTTTTTTTAAATATAAATATGTTCGCCATATGAAGCTGGAAATTGAGTTTTAAATGATTGAAAAATGCTAAGAAATAATTCAGCAAAGACATGGGTTAATAGGTAAAATCATATACTGTAGATCCGGTAATTTTCGCGTGTTTAGATTTTCGTGAAATTTTGATACTGGAACTTTTTGTGAAGTCTAGAATTCGCGAATGATCATTTTTGATGATAGTAGCGCTGGTATAATAATAATTTTCGCGAAATTCTTAACTTCGCGACTCACGAAATTCGCGAAAATTTAAGCCTCGCGAATATTACCAGATCTACAGTAGTCAAAAAGTAATGTTATCTTACAGCACATATCGCCGTCTTTACTGTAGGCTGGCCGACATTTACATGATCCTTCTCGACACTCCGCGTTCTCGTCCTGACATATATCACCTCCGGCACATGGGTAGTCCAGAGGAATCTTAGGAACTGTAACATTACAAAAACAGTACAAAAAAACAGTACAAAATATACCATGTCAGTTTTACCCACACATATGTAATTATGTATAACATCATCGCCTATCAAACTCACAGTGTGTTATTTGAAGCGTTCGTTTTCAACGATGTTCATATTATTCATAGCTTCACCACATTGTTTTTCATCACAATGTCAAGCTGATGTAAAATGTATATGGACCTACAGGGCAGATGATGGTCTTTACACCTCTTTTCTTATCCTGATATCGATCGAATAATAAATTTGATTGACGAGATCTATCACAATTAATGATATATCAAGAAACATTTTTCCCGAAAAAAAAGTTATTAAGTCAAAAATGCACTCACAGCATCTGTCATTCTTCAAAAAATGAGTGTCTGAACAAGTACAGAGTTTACTTGTAGCACAAACTGAATGGCCATCCAGACATACGTCACCAGGTAAACAGGGGGTGTTCAAATGTCCACGACTGCCTGCAAGTGAAACAAATGAAACAAAAAAAAAAGTGTATTTATCTCTATTATAAATGTAAAAAATGTAAGTAATATTAATATGTATGTTTTAGATCATTACAGTAGTGAAGAAAGGTAGTCGTCTGAAGAGCGTCATAATAGAACATTGATTCCTTGCTATGTATTTTTAATATATCATAAAACTTGAGTTCTATTGTAAGTTTGTATTTCGACAATATTCGTTATGTAGACTACAACTAAAAAAATCAGTGCAGATGTGATACGCTGATACTGACCACAGGCTCCCCCCTCGTCGTAGTACCGAGGTTTACAGTCACACTGACCACCAGTACACTCAGCTTGTGGATCAGCACACAACTCTCCAGGACTACATGGGAAGTAGAGCGGGATACGAGGCTCTGTAGAATACAAAATGAGCATCATTTTCAACATATCGTTGCCTCGGAGCTAAAGGATCCTATCTGACACTCGTTAGAGTGGCAGATAGGATCCTTTAGCTTCGAGGCGACGATATAGGGCCTATACACGTTTGGTAATTCTAAATATATGACAATATTTCTTTAAGGGTTGCACTTTGAACACGAAAGCAGCCCTTGATCGTTACCGACAGTCGGCCATTTGGTATTCGATATATCATTTTTTCTCATGGCTACCACTGTGCAACACACATTATGCAACACAGGACAGTTTATGGTATGCTCATGAAAAATGGCCTCCACATTTTATTGTTTAGTAATGATCTAGCTATCAGGTAAGGTTTCCTCCAAGATAAAGAGCAAAAACAAATGACATGGCCGCCAGTATTTGCTCATTGTCTTTTGATTTCATTTGTGCAAAATGTGACATGGGTTATCGTTGTATGAGTCCTTACATTTTGTTTTTTATGGTCGAATCATTTTTCATTGTTTACGAGATACGTAGATATCGCAATCTTAGATACCGTAATACGCCCTAGTAATAAAAGGCCGGATTACATTGGAATCAATATGATCAAACACATTGCTCATGAATGATATGAATGATATATAAAGTATAAACAAACAGTTAAAAATAACCACTGTGGCGATGGCAGTGGCGGCGGACCATGTGGAATATAGTAAGCAGCCCTACAGCGGCGAGGGCTGCCTAAATAGTCAGATGAATATCTTGAAAAAATGATGTCTACTTACTGCATATATTGTCTTTTGGGAAATAGCCATCTACACACTGGCAGAAGTCTTGATGACAAGACGTGTGTCTGTCAATGCATGCTCCATCAGGAAGACATGGTGCTCCTAATGCACCTCTGGCTTCTGCAAGGCGATCACATTGTGTGCTTTAGTACTATGTAATATCAATTGAAAATCAAGCTATTATGCCGTGCAAAGTCAAAAGGCAATATCTGCTTATCTGCTTACTTTACAAGTAAGCAGATACTGCCTTTTGGCTTTGCAGAGTAGGAATCTAAATTCCAAAGTGACGAGTTCACATCATTCCAGTTACTCACTGCAGACGCTGGCGGCCTCATAGAAGTTATCATGACACAGACAAATGCCATTCCTACATTCACCATTTGTGTCAGCACATAGGTCACCTTGCTGACATGATTGTCGGAGAAGGATTCTGTCCACTGCAAGGTCAAACAGTCAGTAACTGTATTATATGCTGTTAAGTGCTTTATGCTCGTTTTTATCATGTGTATTTACAATATATTTGCACGACATTCTAAGTGTTTTAAGGAAAAGATTACTTGGAAACATAATAACCTTCGTCGTCAATGTCTTCACTATTTATGTTATTACCTACAGATTACGTGTGATCGCCAGTCGTAGTTACAAACGTTTTGCTGTATCATCCCAAAGCCACCCGTTCATCATTATTAGTTCTTCGATATTTATTTGTATTTAACATTTAACGTCTTAAACATATTACTCAGCGTGTGTTTAATTCGGTTTTAAAACGATTTTGTTGTTGTATATATTTTTTTTTACTAATTTGCTATTTTCTTAAAGAATAAAGAGAATGTAAACTTACAACACGAAGGTCCCCTTTTGAAGAAGTCGTCTTCACAAATACAAACAGCTCTATTTACGTCACATGTAGTTCGAGATTGTGTACAAGCACCATCCGGAAGGCAAGGTGCGTCTAAAACTCCTTTGTTCTCTGTTTTATATAAACAAAAGTTATATAATAAAAATAACTAATAAAACAATTAGTTAAAATACTGAGCTCAATGTGTTGTAATTGTAATGATATATAGCTTATTATATAGTTTTGTTTCTTGTGATTAACTATCATCAAGAGATCGTTTACCACATTTGTCGGCCAGGTCATAATGTGTATCCTGGCACAGACAGAGGCCATTCTGACACCCTGCTTGACCGTCTTCACATACGTCATCAGGGCTGCATCCGTGGTTCAGTTTGATCTTCAAATCTATTATCAGGAGAAATGCAAATGTGACTCAAATGATACCGAATTACCAAATCTACAGTCAGAACAATGTCTAACATGGCGATAAGTGAATAATAGACAATAATACTACTAATAGAATAAAATATAAAATTGTAATCGACCACAAAATGATATTGTTATTGTTGCTCTGTATGCTGCTAATATTGTTTTAAATTTTAACCCACAACAATATTATTAATTGATGCGAATTAAAAAAAGTATGTTAGCCATAGTAAATTATTTATTAATAGTAATTGATTAATATATTTCATTGTAAACTTACAGCAACTCTCCCTTTTGGCATAGTAATTTGTGAGACAAGCACACACACCACCTGAACATCGTGCATTTTCATCACGACACACATCACGAGACGAACAAAAATCATCCAATGCCACTTTCTCCACTGAAACATCCAGGTATAATACGGAATACCATTGGTGTTGTGCAAATCAATGGATTAAATTCAATAAATGACAGTCAAATATGAAAAAAATACCAGCATGCAGTGACGTAGTTTGTTGTCAGTGATTTGTAAAATCAGGATAATATATAATTTATAAAACATCATTATTTGCACACTTTAAGACAAGGCTACGAATGTGATTACGTCTTCACAATCACAGCCGCCACCAAGACATCGACCTAAAAGCTTGATACAAATGATATGACTGTCATAGCAATATAATTCGAGCCTAAGAAATATGCAACATATTTATATATAAGCAGATGCATGAATTGAATTAACCATGTTTTATTATTTTAGTTATTTCTAATTTTCATTATCTATCGTTCTGCTCGCAAAAATATATCATTCATTTATTAGAAACGACAATGGGAGAGTATACATTGATGATGCGGACGTTTAATTAGTCATACGGATATATCATGTTTTAGAATATCATGTCATCAATCATCACACTGTTTATTTGGATAAAATAAGGAGAGGTGTATTTAGAAGAGACAAATCGCATGCGCATTAAGCCGATAGTACGCACAAGCTATCTTCTACATTTAACATACACACATTATTATGACAATCTGCAAGATAAAAAAAAGATAGATCAGCCAGTATAAATAGATATAAGATATGAAAACAAGAAGTCCCATAAACAAATCGACGAATGTGTAGAAATATAGAATGACCTAATTTGTACAAATTGACCTGAAAATCCACAAAGACCTAGAAAATAAGAACATCTTGCTACTGCTGTCAAAATGTATTGACATAATATGTTCAAAATTTACATTGAGCATCATTTTTATTTTTGAATATTGATACAACAAGAAACATATCGCAATGTTAACTGCAGGCTCGAACCGCAGATATGAAAAAAATCAACTTCGTAACTCAATCCATCAAAATGATCCACTGGGTCAATGTAAGGGTAGAAGGTAAATTTGGCTAACAATTACAGCAACACTTGTCTGGGTCTGAGTTGAAAATGGTGATTTGGGTTTTGAAATGGCTTCACTCATGTCTACATTCAAAATTCAGTGGACATTTTTTTATATATAATTTTGCATGGGCTTAATCGAACGTAATTATAAATCACAGAAGTGGATAGTCAATGATTACCGACATGTTAGAGTAAATAGTTTCAGCTCAATGTTGAAGTTGAACATTTCACCAGGGCCTTCCCAATGTTCTATATAGATAGTAGTTAAACTTGCTGGTGTCTCTCATATAAGCATCTAGACAGATATCAAGAACAGCCCAGGTTGAACGTTTTAAAGCTTCAAGAAAAGAATTGCTGTCAAATATAGCAATGATAGCATGTAGAATATTTCCTGCTATGCACTGAGTTTCTGGGCAGACAACGGAAACGGTTGACGTGCCATTAAGTAACCCTTTCAATCACATTGATCAACTATTTTAAAAATCAAAATCGATATACTAATTATTCAAATAAGAACTGCTATTTTAATAGTTTCGTTAATGTTGGTTTGAGGTTATATGATGATCAGTGTATTTGAAAAGGGTATATGAAGGAAATAAAATATCACTTGATCCAATATATATTACTGACGACATTGGTTTTCTTTCTGGTACAGATGTTGTTGGCAGCTACATATCCCAGCTTGACACATCAGACTTTGTGTTACACAATCTTCACTGAAAGCGCATGCCTCACCCAGCCTCGCCTGGCGCTCTGTATTGTGCGCGCAATGTATTATGGCATAATAACAACAACATTTTCACAAGACTATAGCTAATAATTATATTACACAGTATATCGTATATATTTAGGAGGCTAAAAAGTAAAGAGTAGTAGCTTATGGGTATTAATAACTAATTAAATTGAGCATATTACAGCTTAAATGCTGTGTACTCTCGATAATAGAAACATTACTGGCAATCTTGCAAACTTTACTGACCAGTATATAACTCCATCCGTCACTTTAATCAGTCGCGATGTAATTTCATCAATGTAGTCACCTTAACAGTGTATATGTTTTTCTCTTTCCAGTGATCAAGTGATCATAATAATGTTAGGAAGAACTGACTCAATGTGTGCACTTACCGCACGCTCCTCTGTAGTTATGATAACCAGTGTTACAGGTACACCGTAAGTTTTGAGCATCACATCCAGCGTTCTTATCTTGGCAGACGTCTACGTGATCACATCGTTGATTCAGAGGTATCTTCAATACTATAAAAGTATCAAACGATATACCATTTAGTGTTGATTCTTTGATATTATAATAATTTTCTGAGCCTAACATACAATGCACTTCATTAAATAATATCGCATATGATTGCATTGCATTGCATTGCATTGCATTGCATTGCATTGCATTGCATTGCATTGCATTGCATTGCATTGCATTGCATTGCATCGCATTAGGAGATCTGCAGGTCTCGACTTACCACATCTTGACTCTTTCTCATAATATGATTCCATACAGAGACACTTAGTAGCTGCGTCATTTCCTCTTGTGCAGTGCGCATGTGAATCCTCGCAGCGATCGTCTTGACGACAGGCATCATTAAGAGCGATTCTGCTCACTGTAATGGGATAAACATCAGTGAATAAACTGATAGTTGTACAATGTTTTGTGCAGCTAAAAGATAATCGTCAGCATAAATATTTGGAAAGTCAACATCAGAGTTTAATACGTATCCTACCACAGCGTTCTCTTTGTGGGAAGTAATTGCCTTTGCATCGACAAATCCCGCTTTGACAGGAGGCAAAGTTGTCAGCGCAAACATCATCAACATCACACGGGAAAGCCAATTTTATCTTGTAGTCTGAAATAAGTGAAAAAAATATTTAAAAAATATTACAACACTAATATCTGCGTAAATTGCTTATTACTAACTGTATATTTAAAGTATGTGCAAAGTTGCAGAAGATCCTATTGAATCAAGAACTAGATTATACCAATGTCGACAATATGGTGTAACACATAAAGTAGGTGGGTCGTCTTGATTCACTGAGCACAGGTTGTTATCCCACCCGAATGCGCAGCATGGTAAACGTTCTAAGGGATGGAGTAAATGTAAATATTATGAATCAGTCAAACGAAACGACTGCTTTAAATTGTTGTACATTAAGCGCACGTTGCCAAATTAATTTTCGATCGCTAGCTCCAATCGGAAATTGGAGCTTCTTGTATGAAATATGTTTTATATTAATTATACTTACTGCATATGCCATTTTTGTCAAAATGTGTTTCTTTACAAAGGCACATATTATTGGTACAAGTGGCGCTATTGTCCAGACACACGTCTCCTGTCCCAGCACTGCACAACTCATTCAGACGAATCTTATGATCTGATTCAAATACAACAGCGGACATCAAAATGTGATTGACGCCATTTATCACAATAAACGTTGTGATAACTGGTCTATACAAGACTACATAATAAATAGGCTTACGCAAATTAGTACACTGTCCATTTCTATATCACAATCTTAACTTTACAATGCTGATACGAGCAATACTAACACATTATAAAACTTTCACGCAAATTTGCACAGGGACAGTACCTATAAATACTATGAAGCTAATCTTCTATCTCAGAAAGTGATGGGGTTGCTTCCACAATATTTATATAAATTATGCCACATGTATAGTTGATTGTGTAAGCATTCATTCAAGCGTTATACTCACAACATCTCTGTTGCTTTTCAAAATAGTTAGGTTGACAAAGACAGAGTCCTCCACTACAACTGGCAAAATCATCTCTACATACATCACCAGACACACAACCTCTGTTCAAAGCTATCTTCAATACTGAAAGATTACATAATAATATAATATAAAAGTATAATAACATATTGACATAGGATGAATTGAACAACGCTATGTAAGTAATAAAAAATGCAAAATCCTAATTTCTATTATGAGATCAGTTAAAAATTAAAATAACCGTAATTTTTTTTTTAGTTTTTACCAGTTATTGCATGTTGAAAATCGGATTCAACACGCGGAAATAATTTGTTGCCATCAAGACAAACAGGTAGTTTATTTGGCAAAAAATAGCAGATGTACAAAATATAGGTTGAAAGAAAATTATTTGCCAGGCCTAGGAGACTCTCACTAACACCATTTGGTCGCTGGGCATGAGAACCACCTGAAAACAGGTAGGGGCCTATATGTTTTGAAAAGACCCAGCTATTTTGTAAGTAGTGCAATTTGACTCACTTAAGAACTTTTGACATTTATTGAAATATTCTACTACCATAAATATTGAATTTCGATATATAGCACAGATTCAACCTGACAAGTTAGCTGATTAACAAACCGATGGTTATATATTTTACTATGCCGTGCAAAACCAGAAGGCAGTAACTGCTCACTTGAAAAGTGAGTAGTTACTTCCCCTCTGGTTTTCCACGTCAGTTTACTGCGGTACATGAGTCATCACATAGGTATGGCTACTGCTTACCACAGACATTGTTCTTAGAGAAGTAGTCATTGTCACACAGGCAGGTACCGCTGCTGGCTCTACAGCCAGCGTTGTCATCCGCACACACATCCCGCGCCTCACAGGCGTAGTTCAAAGCAATTTTCAACACTGTAATTAATAATAGACATGGCTGGAAAAATGTCTAGAATGTTGTCAACCAGTCATTTATTACGCATGGTGTTTTCTTCTATTCGAATAATAATCGATCATTTTCTACAAATTTATATTCATATTTTTCTAAAATTTTTCTACCGTGAGAACAATTAATTCTTCTTACTTGGAGTCATATATGAGCATTGTTTCAACCATGGACATAATGATAATTTGATCTACAATCTGTTTCACCAGATCCTGGGAGTAGCTTTTTTTCAATTTGCTCGATCGCTATTTAGACATTTTTACCATTTTTTTCTATTTTTTTCTAATCATTTTTTCATCTTCCGCCAACATTCCTAAAAAATGGTTGAATTTTGTTGTGTATTATCAAAGTTAGATTATTTGTCACGTAATAAAATTTCAAAAGGACAGTTCTCATTTCACCATTTTCGTATAACAGGAAATATATTACATGGCGAATGGTCTAATTTACAAAATACACAACAAAATTCAACCAAATTTTCAACGATGTTGGGGAAAGATGTAATCAATGCATTTATTTATAATTACTAATTAATTGTCCTTATTCACAATAGCACGAACAAAAAAAATACTGATAAAGTAAATGTATTATATTGACGCTATACATATTTTATGAATTTATTACGTATTCACACAACTGATCAGCTTATTGAGGACATGGTGTGGAACGCTGATCGTATGCAATATAGATATTTATTGGATTACGTTTCTGTCTTTGGCGTCACAATAGCTTGTGCGAGTTGGAACACGCAAGATATGATAAAAATATATCATATACATATTTACCAGGAAGTTAATCCTACTTTCGGCATACTCAATGGTGGGGAAGTTTTCAGTTAATGTTGTCTTAAGGTTGTTCTAAGATGCTGACCCAACATCAAACCAGCATTGGGTCAGCGCGTTTTGTTCGCTAGGATGGAGAGATACATACCGCAGATGGATCTCTTCTCGAAGTAGTCGTTTGTACAGAGACAGAATCCGCCAGTACAGCGTCCATTATTATCTTGACACACGTCACCAGCATCACACGCCAAGTTCAGAGGGATCTTTCGAACTGTAGTAATAGGTAAGTTATGATTAGAAATTAAAGCTGATTTTCGTTTCGGCTAGATGCAAACAATTTGTGCTAAAGATAGCTGCCATATTTTGGTATTATAAGACGTTGTAATAAAAAATTGATCAATATTGAAAGATAGAAGAGTCACCTACCGCAAACGTTGTTTTTGTCGAAGAATGTATCTTGGCATTTACAGAATCCACGCAGACAGAATGCATTGCTATCTTCACACACATCATTAGCAAGACATGCCTCGTGCAATGGGATCAATGCAACTACAAAATACAATTATTTTATAGTACTTATGTAAATATGCAATTACATGATCACATGTATGCATTTGAGGAATGTACATAAATTTCTACTTGTTTTTCTTCATTAAAGTACGATTGTGATTTGTTTCATGAATCTGGTAATGTTATGTTGGCGTAAGTATGTGTGAAACTGCTTATTGCTATCTCCACTTTATTTTCATGAATAGAATCACAAACACTAGCATGTAGAAAATTATCTGCAGAAAAACAAAATGGCTTACCACAGAAACCTCCCTGACTCCTGTATCCACGCTTACATTGACATGTCGTTCTGCAGACGGCATTTTGATCAACACACGGAACATCTCCTGTGCAAAATTCTCCCAAATCGGCTCCTTCGATAGCAGTATTGGGTGCCAGTGTTGGTACTGAATCAAAACAAAATTATCATTGCATTTGTTTCCATTGTGCGCTCGAACAACAACAAAATACATATGTAACTAAAAATTATACCACTAACTTAAAAAGTAAACATAAATTTTAGTTAAACTATATTTTCACAAAAATATACTTCATCATGTTCATTGCCTTTGCCTTATATAATTATGTCAAATTTTCTTACCTGCAGTTGCTACACACTCGTACAGGATTGATACATAGTTTGTGTATGTATCTGGACATCTTGTTGTGTTCATCAATCGCCAACCAACACCCAGGTGTTCACAATGTGTTTTGCCATTGCACAATCGCTTGTAGAATGTGCCCTCGATACTAATAATATATACATTCAAAATAATAATATTCAGATAAAAATATCAATGAAATTAAAGCTATACAAAAACCAAAGAATTAAAATAAAACTTTAATTGTTTAACAGCCTAAAGTCATGTTCAAAAAACAGTATCCCCATAATACAGAGCAATATCAAAAAATGCACATACAACATTTCGGTTGCTTTGCCCAGGTGGGATATACATTAAACAAGTAATTGCTATTACGTTGGATCTACGCTATATTTTGAATCTTGCTCAGAATTAAATAAAATAGTTTACCTGCAATCTGATCCGGAGGGTGATGGTTGGCATTTCTCTTTGGGATGTCGGCCATAGAGCTCTGTCTTCACATTTACTTTGAGACTACCACAATTAATTCCGACATAACCACCGTAACACGCACGGTTTGTCAATTCTAAAATAAAGCAAAATAAATACCTCACTAATTATTTCAGTGCAAATTAACATGAATTGTGTACTTCAGTTCTCATCAACCACAATATATTATGTCATTAAAATGCAATTTTTGTGTAGAATTTGATAGCCAAAGCATTGCAAGGGTGAACAAAATGCAGTACATTTTACGCCAAAGTGTTAATTTATACCGAATTAACAGACACCCTGTGCACAATACCGAATTAACAGACACCCTGTGCACAATATGCAGAACACGATTGTAAAATATTTTCATACTAAAAAAGCATTACAATTTTAATACACATGGATACATTTTGAAAAATTATAAGTGTACGCACATTTCATGATCTAGACTGGGATTTCAGTCAGCCTTGATAATTTGGCTTTTATAATTATTATAGACATAAGATTTAATGTAGATTTTGATAATACTACACTCATAAAAATACATCAGATGTTCTGGTGGTATGCCACGGTATGGTTGTGCTCGTATTAATGAGGTTGTGAGTTAGAACTTTATCAGTTCGTTCGAATAACATTATAACTAAAACAACAGTTGCTTCAAGCATTGTTTCTGAAAAACAAAGCTGCATGATCAATTACGTATGTATCTTTCTTAACAAAGTTGACACTTAATTGATATTGCTAACATCGTATATTTAGCACATGATAACACAATAAAAGATTTATGGTGATATAAGTAGATATGTCTATTACTGTAGAATATTCTATTCATATATTCGCAGGTTGGTGTCATAAACTACGTATGATATGGCAGGCTAGTGGGTGGAGAAAGAACATCACAACTCAGTACCACAGAGGTTATGTATTCTGATCTACAAAGCCAAAAGGCAGTAACTGCTTGCTAGAAAAGTAAGCAGTTACTCCCTTTTGGCTTTGTACGACAGTAGTATATGCCATGATATCAAACAAACGCATAACAAGAACTGACAAGAACAATAGACCATCAAGTGCATGTGTATTGTGAAAATATCTATATCAGAACCATCAAATTGTCCCCTGGGGGTCAGTTGATGGTGAAATCCTTTTTGTGCACACTGGCAAAGAACATTACGTGAGCACACGAGGATCATGGTGTATGAGAACTTACATAAGTTAATACTTTCAATTATTACTCAATTATTCTAAATATCATAATTTACCTCTACCATGTCTGTTTTTTACTAAAACATCAAATTATCGGATATTTTTTCAATATCAATTTAGCAATAAATGATATCATTCTGATATTAATTTGACTAATTTAACGGTAACGGTTACTGTTTACTTTTTAATTAACATGATTAATATTGAATCATAGTGATCCGTTTTATCATGGTAAATGTGTCTAGTTTACAACCGTGATAACACAAATCCATGACTCTCATTTTTATCAAAAATTGATATGACATAGTTATTCCAGAATCTGCCGACACATAAAATGGCCGTCTCTTAAAAGCCCTATGCATTACCTTTGGTAATCGTAATGACCTCCGTTTTACATATTTAAAATTATAGACAATAACACGGCTCACCAAAGCATTTCAGTGCATAATGTGCTTCACACGTTGGTAAACATAATTTTCAATGCGTTATATCCAAATCTAATGTATTACCTACTCTAAGTTTGATATTTCTATTAGACAAATGGTTATCTTAGCAATAACATAAAAGGTAAACAAGTAAAAAAAATAACAAAGCATAGGTTGCAAGGCAGACGCATCGTCTTACCAACAAATTACATTGTCAATGTGTTGCCTGTACACCTTCACACTGCGTCGTGTTTTCTATTCATTTGTTTCTCTCATGAATTTAAAATAAAAGTTCATGTAATAAGATCGTTGACTTCGTCAAAGTAGTTTTAGATTGTGTTCATTATTCGAGTGGCTTAAGACCAATGTTTAGGATTACACTTACAAGCGGACAAAAAAAAATTGGCATAAACCTAAAGTTGAAGTACGAGTGTATGTCTTTGCTCCTTTTTAAAATTTAGTTTAGGAGACTCCCAGAAATATTTGCAGACCAAAGTTCAAGATGGGATTTCTTGGCAAGATTGACACGCTTGTTAATTAAATGGTTATCTGTGCTTCCATAATAGTTCATATTTGTTTCTAATCTGGGCAGGCAGTATATTGATATAAAAGTGTATTCAAATAAATCGGTCGAAACAAAGTGTTGTATTACATTCTCATTATAATGCTAAAAAAGTAAGTTAAGCCCTGAACACCAAGCAGATGTATTGACATTCAACTAAAAGTATCTTCAGAACGAAAGATTTATACGCTAACCTATGAAACATTTTTAGTAAATCAGGGTATTGTTTTAATCACAAACTTGCAATGCCCAGGATGATATTGGGGTGATCACCCTAGCAGATATCAGTTCCTTATATGTACGACTTAAACACTTCAGGTATATTGGTTTTTTTTTAAATTAGGCATTTTCAGGATATTCAGGGGGGTTACAGACACTTAACCCCCCCCCCCCCCCTGGATACAGCCCTGATATGTGGTGATGTACTTCCATTTGGCCAGATTACCAAATGGGTTAATTGGCTATGATATTCCCAGAGAGATATGTTGCACTTTTGAGTGAAGTAGCACTATTACTCCAGCTCACCATTTTCTTTCACAACTTGAGTTAATACGAAACAAGCGGAAATATCAACCCATTATAAAGATAATTATTTCACATTTCCTTGAGTGGTTTGCTAAAATGCAATGATATTTTGGTGACCAGACGCTTCTGGTTCCATCTCACGTATCACCGCGGAGAATTTCTATAAGGTAGATGTTGACAATCTTATTATCCTGTTTCTGGGCCTGATATTTACATGTGTTTTTCGTAAATATAGTTTTTCTTATCTCCTGCATTTGTTCGTGAATAGCATCAATATCTTGAAAATATGTATGTAACATTTCTCAACAATAAATTGTATGCAGCCTTTTTTCTCATGTACACTTTGTTTCTTTTTCAAATATTATAGTAACTCGTTACAAATATATATTCGTAATTAACAAAGATGATAGGATGCGGTGTTGCGCAGTTGACGTTGCCCAACAGTATCATCCAATATTTGTTTTATTGGAATACCAAAAAATAAAACCTGCGACCATGTGAGTTAGGGCATTGATACATTTAGTGTATAATAATACTATTTATTTTTAATTGTTATATTTACCTATTTAGTCCAAATCAAACCATCGCTACAAGTGTCCTCTAAAGCTAAATTGCTACTTCTTATGTCAAACAGATAGTATAACTACAACAATATTATAGTAGATTAAAATGGTTTAGAACTCTTTGTTTGCATACTGGACGTGGCCATTCTGTCTTTTGGCTACACCAGAAATGAATCTTTCCAGAGTGTCATCCGGCTGTTTCGAATTAAGCACACTCAGATTATGTAATAACAAGTGGGTGACAAATTATACTGGGAATGCCGAGCAACGTTTAGTAAGAAACTTTATTTAAATTTTCGCCCTGATAGTCCGGTCAACTCAACACAGTTATTTTATCTACAAGGACGAGAGGCTACTTTGTCACATCACAGATTGAGCGATTAGACTA
This sequence comes from Flabesymbios commensalis, assembly GCA_964017125.1. Lineage (NCBI taxonomy): Eukaryota > Metazoa > Annelida > Polychaeta > Terebellida > Flabelligeridae > Flabesymbios > Flabesymbios commensalis. The sequence continues at coordinate 47,402,837 of OZ024907.1, read as the reverse complement.
TTTTAGAGATTAAGCTGCCCTACTATGAGCTCCCAAGCAAACACAAAACATTTGTATAACATTTGTACAACGCCGGCCCAATGTCTTCGACGTTGGCCCAACATTGTACAAATGCTATACAAATGTTTTGTGTTTGCTGGGTCCCCCATTATTCCTGAAACATGGATGCCTGATATTGAGCACGTTAACAAGTCAGTCTCCCTCATAACACATAGCTTAATACTCGGAGAGTTGGAATAACATACAGCAAATAAACTGTATAAACATTTGATTTCTTAAAATATAATAATTAAAATATAAATAAGGATACACCTGGTACAAATGAGTGCGTGAGTGGTGAGTGAGTTGAATGAGTGAATGCATGCATGAATGAATGAATGAATGAATGAATGAATGAATGAATGAGTGAGTGAGTGAGTGAGTGAGTGAGTGAGTGAGTGAGTGAGTGAGTGAGTGAGTGAGTGAGTGAGTGAGTGAGTGAGTGAGTGAGTGAGTGAGTGAGTGAGTGAGTGAGTGAGTGAGTGAGTGAGTGAGTGAGTGAGTGAGTGAGTGAGTGAGTGAGTGAGTGAGTGAGTGAGTGAGTGAGTGAGTGAGTGAGTGAGTGAGTGAGTGAGTGAGTGAGTGAGTGAGTGAGTGAGTGAGTGAGTGAGTGAGAGAGTGAGTGAGTGAGTGAGTGAGTGAGTGAGTGAGTGAGTGAGTGAGTGAGTGAGTGAGTGAGTGAGTGAGTGAGTGAGTGAGTGAGTGAGTATTGCCTTACGTCTGAGTGCATATTGTCTTACGTCTGAGTGCATACATATTGCATTACGTCTCTTTCTGGACATTGTGGCAATATCGCGACAGAAGGACGTCCTACGCTTATCGAATGCCGTTAAAACTCTTCCTTTACCGACTTTCCCCTGATAAAACTACCCCCGGAAACCGACTTGTTTTTAAGGAGGACCCCCTGAAGTAGCCCCTGGGCACCATACAAGTTATAGCTATGCGCACAAATTAAAAATGCAAGAGAGCATTGCGTGCATGACTCTGGTTGGCGATTTTCAACCATGCATGTAATGAAATATCTCCATTGAAATTAATTCGTGTACACATATGGAATTCGCATAAATGCGAAATTGGCAAAGGAAGGTAGTTTTCGCATAAATGCGAAATTGGTAAACGAAGAGTTAAGGAAATAATAGTGCACATAATCATAGACAGCACTGCATACTACACAACTTTGAACAGTTTGGAACACCGTACGTACAACTTTTGATGATAAACTCGGTGTATCTGTACTCTGATCCACAGAATGAGCCGTCGGGGTCGCCCCCTCCCCCTCCCAGGAAAATGAAGCGGTAAACAACAACACATCACGTCTATCATCTCATTAGCTAGTCAGAAACACCTTGGTGTGAGCACCCAGGTCATCACTATCAGTACTAGGGAACATCTGAACAATCACGACAGAAGTATTAATAAACAATACTTAAACAAAGTCAACGCAGAATCTGGTGAAGTCTATGAAGACATGTGTATTTAATGTTATTAGCCAGACAATGGTGAAGGAAAGTAGCAGCAAAGTAGCAGTGAGAATACTTCGGTTGTGGTGTGCTGCATTTAGTACAGTGGTATATATATGACTGATCTTCAAACATGGCAAGTCTTGTTCCATATAAAAGATGTATGATGTTCTGATATGAACCTTTCTAAGAGTGTCCTGCGTTCAAAGTAATGTTTTTCACATTATGGTCACGGCAACAAGCCATGTTCTCTAGTGCCATCGACATATATACTTGCCAAGAAAAGGACGTAAAACTTGTACAGCATACTAACGTTATCCAGTTTTATTCATATCTTATTATGAGCGAAATATATGTTATTTATCCGTGTGAGATACTTTTTTATATGTCTTTTGCACTGTCTGAAATATTTTAAAATATACACCAATTCCCAGAATTAGATTATCAGTATGCATATAATTATAACAGACTTCCCTGTTATTTGTTAACATGTACATTACTTGAGAAAGTATGATGTTGTTGTTTCTCTCAGCATGATGTACTTCTGTAATCATAAAAGAATAGCATGCTGTCACGAAAATGTTATATGGCGTCATTGGGTTTTCTGTGTTATATAATATACGCCATTGGGATTTGTGTGCTATATCTCTAATCAAGCCAGGTTATTTAGAATAAAATATATTAGGTTTGCTCTCCAAAAAAATGTAATATCATGAAGTGTCACTGAGAATTAATATAACGTTCGGTATATTGAGGCGTGTACATTTCGATCAAACTAATATATTATAACGAATGTGTTGTATCACATTATTCTGTCTTTACCAGTAAAAATAGCAGGTCGCATGGAAGTAGCAACAAGGAAGACGAAGACCTAAAATGTAACTGTAAAATTTGTAGGCGACTGAGAGGCTTGTAACAAAAGCTGCAGGAAACTACGGACAAAAACATTAAACTTGTAAATCAAATTCGTGGCCTACGCCAACAAAGTATGAAGCAGAGGAAAGAAAATGTCAAACTTCTCAAAGGACGTGATAGCCTGATGACAGAAAAAATAAAGATGCGCAAAGAAATCGATCGTCTCGAACAAAAGTTTGAGAAAACCAAACAGAATAGGCCTAATCAGAAAGAAATATAAGTGATCCCCATTGATAATGACACTGATGACAACGGCAATGAATGGGAAACTGTGGGTGCAAAAAAAACAAAGAATAGGATAAAAACTCGCACAGAAGTCATTAGTTATTTTGGTTCAATTGGTTCTCAAAATAAAATGACGAAAAGTAAAAAAGTGAGAGAAAATAAGAAACTGAAAAAACAAACCAGCCATAAATACCCAGCTAAAAAAGTCACACAACTGAATAAAAGACAACCAAATAAAAGTGATAGGAATAACCAAAATGGCAACAAAGATCGGCATAATAGTAGTTTAAGTAGTAGTAGCCCTACAGAATGCAGCAGTATCAGCAGCAACAATAGCAGCAGCAACAGTAGCAGAGATAAAACACAATCTATTAACACGATCAATGGACTATCCGCCAATAACAATAATACAAACTTGACCAGACAGATTCCCGTCAAGTCTAATAAAAAAAGTGTGTCATTGGTGACTCTAATATGCGCGGACTAGCCAAACAACTAAAACCGAAACTTGATAACCCAGATGCCGTCTGTGTATATAAAACATCTGGAATGAGAATAGGACACTTGATTCCTCGATTAAAAGGATATATATGTGAGGACACCGATGCAGTTGTCCTCCACCTCGGTACAAACGATATTAGTGGACCAATAAACAAGATAAAGGAGGACATTAACAAATTAGCTGAAAAAATGGAGGGATTCAAAAATACACATTTCTACGTGGCTGAAATCCCCCCTAGGAGCCAGAAGAAATATAATGCCCACATTCACGTCATAAATTGCCACATACGTGAAATATGTGTAAAATTGTTCAACGCCGACTATTTGCCCACTCCCATAAACAAAATCCATCTTTATCGTGGTGGGATCCACTTAAATGAGAAAGGACAGCAAAAACTGACTTCTGCCATGGCTGAAGTGCTCAACAATCACTCTGCTAATGGTCAGTGTTTTCCCATCAGAACAATCATCACACGGACATAGCCGATGTAAATAGAGTAATTAATAATGATCAGGACAGAAATATACGTGTACTGTCATGGAACATTAATGGTTTAGGAAACAAAATGACAGACCCTGATCTTGTGGCATTTATCCGAAACTACGATATAATATTTTTTATAGAAACAATGAAAGGGAACGATTTTACATTGGCAATACCCGGTTATAAATTCCATCATGTGAATAGAAAACATAAACATAAAAATGCCTGTAGAGCTTCTGGTGGTATTGGCATACTTATTTCAAATAAATATGCAAATTTAACTAGGATAGATCATACCTACGACTATTTGGTATGGTTGACATTAGCCACAGACTGTTGTCAGAAAAACATTAAAATTGGCTGTGCCTATATACCACCAGAAAACTCATCATATGTCGCTGTAAGAAATGATTATTTTACTATGCTAGAAGAGGAAGTGGCTAGATATATTGAAATGCATCACATCTTATTATGTGGTGACTTTAATAGTCGTACTGGTCAGGCTCCAGACTATGAATCGGGGGTAACAGATATCAATGCAAATGTTCCAAGTGAACGTTCTAATGAAGATATAGTCAGTAACAAATATGGTCAACTTTTACTAAATTTTTGTATAAACACAGGTTTCAAAATAGCCAATGGGCGCATGTTTAATGATAATGGTATAGGCCGCTATACATACTACTCTCCAAATGGTTCAAGCACAATAGACTATCTGATCTTTAATGAAAATAACATAATCAGCAAATTTGACGTTCTACCGAAATTGGTAGAATCAGATCATTGTCCCATACAATTCAATATTTCCAACACTAAACTCGATTGCAACCCCTTAAAAATAGACACCTGTGTAAATGACACATCATCTCGGTCTAATGTTTTTATATGGCAAGACGAGAAAAGGGAAGAATATCAAATAGCTCTACGGAATGAGCAGGCATGTCATGCATTTGAGGAAATGCTGTGTGCCGCCACCGAGGGGTGTAATACTGACACTCTATGTGACATGTTCAATGGTATGCTAGAAATTGTAATTTCGCCATTATTCCCAGCAAGGAAACATATTTCGAAGGAAAGGAAGTGCACGCAAAATAATTTCCCCTCCAACCCTTGGTATGATAAAGAATGGAAATCCCTGGAAATCCCTGGAAATTCTGGAAATCCTTAAATCCTAGAAATGTCACTACAGGGCCTACCTTGGAAGACTTTGTGAACTATTTTGAACAACAAGTCTACCCACCCCATGTGGATTATTTTGACTATGAACACATGAATAATATTATAAAGCAAGTCACGTCATTCCAACATAATGTAGAGCACGATAAATCCAGTATGACACAGTTCCTAAACAGTCCCATAACTGCGGAAGAAATTAAAAAGGCGATTCAAAAGTTAAAATGCAAGAAAGCAGCGGGTGTAGATGGTATTTCTGCCGAATTTTACAAATATGGATGTAATGAGCTCTTGCCAGCATTAGAATTGTTGTTCAATACCATTCTTACCAATGGAGAATATCCATCTAGATGGGCTACCGGTATAATCCACCCGGTCCACAAAAAGGGGGACCATGGCGTTCCAGATAATTACAGAAAAATTACAGTCATGCCGTGTATTGGGAAACTATTTGAATCTATACTTAATAACAGACTCTCATTAAAAACGAAGTATGTAATGATAATGATCCCTATCAAGCTGGTTTTAAAACCAATTCGCGAACTACGGACAATATATTCATACTATGTGCCATCATAGATAAACAAAGGTGTCTTTCTAAACCCCTGTATACATGCTTTGTCGATTTCACAAAAGCATTTGACTATATTGATAGAACAGCATTATACTACAAATTATTGAACAGGGGAATAAACGGCAATTTGCTAAACATAATAAAAAGCATGTTTTCTAAAGCAGAGTGCCGTGTAAAATGGGACTCGCGTATCAGTGACATATTAAAAAGCGAATTTGGGGTTCTACAAGGCGGTATGCTCAGTCCCAAACTATTTTTACAAGACATATCCGCATCATTTGACCAAGATCAAGGTATCGCTGTGGACACCTTACTAATGGTATATCTGTTATTTGCAGATGACCTTGTCCATTTTTCAGAATCTGCCGAGGGATTACAAAAACAGCTAACTGCCCTGTATTCATATGCTTCCCTATGGCATATCATAGTTAGCATTCCTAAAACAAAAGTTCTTATCTTTAATAAACGTTACACAACAGTATGCAGAAGCTTCCACTATGGTGATAACATTATAGAAAAGGCTGAACAATATAAATACCTTGGTGTAGTGCATAGCACCAAGTCCGCTAATAACGTGTTAATAGAAACTTTTTCTCATCTTGCTTCCCAAGCTGGGAAAGCAATCTTTGCTCTACGTAAACAGTCCCGTCCTGTGGTCGGTAAATTGTCACCCACTATTGCGTTCAAGGTATTTGATTGCCAAATATTGCCCATACTAGAATATGGAAGTGATATATGGTATACAGGCGATGATGGTAACGATCTGGAAAAAATCCATCTAAAATTTATTAAATCCACACTTGGCGTTAGAAAGCAAACACCTACTCCTGCAATATATGGGGACACGGGTCGATTTCCACTGATCATCCGGCAACACATAAAAGCTGTAAAATATTGGTGTAGAATTCTAAAATTATCTCGGAGCCATCCAGTCAGAAATGCCTACAATATGCTACTTGAGCTAGATGCCATTGGCTTCACGAACTGGTGTTCCCGTATTCGCTCTGTCCTCGAACGAACCGGGCTTGATCAAACTTGGGAATCACAGAATATTGGGGATACAAATAAATTCATGCTTTCATTTAATGAATCAATAGTTAGAATATTTACACAGCAGTGGAGAAAAGATATTGAGAGCTCGGAGTAAGCTGCGCACATATGCATTAGTAAAAAAATATTTCTGTGTTGAACCATATATCTTGCACATAAGGGGGAACCACCTCATAACAGCAATGGCGAGATATCGAATGAGCTCACATGATCTAAATATAGAAAGAGGACGATTCAATAATCCAATCACTCCAAAAAATCAGCGAATATGCACAAGGTGTCAATTAAACGAAATTGACGATGAAATACATCTTCTTCTCCACTGTTGCGCTATGAAGAATGAACGCGAAATCTTGTATGATTCTGTAGCCGCAATTATCAATATACAACCGACAAATGAAATGTTTCTAGGAATTATGACATCTAGAGACATAACAGTGGTGAAGTCACTAGCGCAATTTATTTATGGTTGCTTTAAACAAATTAAGGGCTAAAACTACTGAGTATAATAAATCTGTCACCTGTCGCTATATTATTCATATTATCATGCCCTCATGATCTGACTTGGGTATTACCACATATCAAGACGGTTGTTGCTCTCGGATCTTACTATTTGGCTTTTTGGGGCCGGTTAGGGACGTTTCCGTCGCCTTTGTTATCAGACGAGGTGGGGCCTTATGGAGGATTTCAGAGTTGCTAAGTCAACTGATTTTCTCCATGAGGTCGGGAATGTTTTTCTTCGATTGTAACTCCGAGTATGTGGTTCTACCTAGGTCGTGATTGAAACAGTATGAATTAAACAATATAGTGAATTATAAAAAGGCTTAATGTTTTTGTGCGAGGGCCATGTCCTGTGTGAATTGCACAAATAATTTTTAACCGCCATTACTACTGTTATTACGTCGTTAAGTTTGCACCACTAGTCAATCTCGGGGAATCTCCGCGCTCATAGCGACTGTGCTTGCATGGTCACATGACACGGAGCTACCTGTTTATGCCATATTTATTGTACTTGCATGATATTATATTTAATTTTAAAAAATACCATATAATTTCTACCATTGGCTTATTGCATGCTCCAGTTACTGTAGCATAATCATGCACTTGTATATATTTTAGGTTTCTACGCTTTCCAGAGTGTCTTTTTTGCTACTATATATAATTAGTATGTCATACGTAGTAGCTATTTTATCTCTGGTTTTGGTGCGGGAAACAAAATGATAGACCTCTATGTTATTTTGGCAATGCCTTTTATTTCATTTTTAGTAGTAGTCATTTATATTTATATTATTTTGGCAATGCCACTTAACATGATTTTAGCTGTGTATGTCATACCATGTATATTATCATATGATTTTAACAAACTAACAATCTTGTATATACATGTACATATATCTCTTTCATTTCTATGACAAATAAGTCTGTAATGACTTTTCTTTTCTGTCAATAAAATATCTGTCTGTCTGTCTGTCTGGTTGATATGAGTGTGGATGTTGAGGAAAATGGATGAAAATTTGTTTGAATTCAGCAGGCAAACTGACATGTTTATCTTGACATTTTAATAATAAAAACACCCTTATATTAATTAAAGATAGTGGTCAAATGTATTTATAAGATTTTTCAGAATTTCTAACTTGGGGTTTTTAAACTTTACCTTATAGAAATTGCGTTGTATTTATTACCCGTAAATATGGTACTTTTCCCTGAAATCTTTGTCACCCAGCTGAGCATATCTTAGATATTATGCCTACTAAATGACATTGAATGTGAATTCTTACCAGACCTGATGCTTGCATGGAGTTTAGAGTCACTCAGCAGCATATGATAGTAGTGTATTTTAGGTTATGTTTTTGAAACATCGAAATCAACATTTACTCCAAATCAAAGACTCATAATTGTTAAATTCAGCAGAATCTTTGTTGATAAATGATTCAATATCTTTAGCCATGTATACACACATTACCTTAATATGTTTAATTCGTGTCCAAAACAAAGCTCATTTCTTTTTAAACTATTTAAAGTAGTATGCCATTAACGTGTATTTACATATGGTATGTTTACTGTACATGTAGGGGATGCTTAGGCGAGCTTTCATAGCCTTAAGATAATTTTTCAGCATCACAAGTCTACATCATACGTTGTTATCTGATAGTTCTTAGATGGATATAATTCTCGTCCTCCATCAACGCTATTACGAAATTAGACTAGTATTTTTTTTAATGGGGATGGGAAAGTTCGGATTTGGATTTAAGTCATGGCTCAACTCTCCCACTTCGTGGCCTAACTATCCCATTACATTAAATGTACATTGTTTTGTGTGGCCCAACTATCCCATCACATAAGGTGTACACAGTTTTGTGGGGCCCCATTTACCATAAAATTTTCCACTACATGTCTCCTCCCTCCTTGGGAGAGGTGGACCAGGAGAGACCCTTTTGAAAATCACATTATTTCCTATGCAACCAGTCACAATTCAAAATTAATCAAAATGTGCGGATTGTTAGGCAAGTTTTATGTATTGCAAATCAACATAGCACAGAATATAATCAATTGGAAAACATGACAAGATGTAAACGTGACAAGATGTAAACGTGACCGAAGTCTCTCGAGCATCACCTATATCATGTTCCCATATTTTGACAAGAAATGGTTTATTGAAGCTCTCTCAACATATTTATATTGTAAATTTAATTCTATCATACGACCCCGTATCATATATTTTAGCAATTTGCTAAAAACGTCTATGTCATTACCAGCAGGTATGATGAAACATGTCCAAATATAAATACAATGAAACAAACTTTTTCACAACATTTTAATTAAGATCACATTAATTGCTTGTGCAAACGTACATACATGGATATAACCTATTTATAATATGTGATTAAACCATCCGTCTCTCGTCACACGTACCATGGTGTCTATGTGTGCATGTGTAATTAAAGCACACCACCCCATTATCTTCTTTGTCTGACCACGACATTCTAAGCCGGGAATGGAGAGTTATTGTTGACCAAGTATAGAACCAATTATCGTGGCACAATAATCAGGCAGGTGTGACAGAGAAGTTGATTATGAGGGATCCTTATTATGGTCGGGTGTGTTTTAAGTCAGTTAAAACCCTCGGGGTTCTATATTCCTAAATTACTTAGCTGTGAAAAAGGCCTCGGACTGCAGCCTCGGACCTTTTTCACAGCTAAGTAGGGCTTTATCCTATATAGAAAACTGTAGAATCAAACATTGTCGGTACAATACGGCCAATGAGTCCACATTATCTTTGATAGTTTTATTAAAAACTTACAGTATGTGTTGCTCAACTGGGCTTTTAATGGAAGAGTTTAGTTAATCAATTAAAAAGTCATCGTAATATCAATAGACGATAGTTCCCATTTATAGTACTCCACTCAAGACCACGTCCACTCCGTTATTTTGTTATAAGGTAGCGTGACTGAATGACGACTGTGATTGATTGATTGAAGGGGAGTACTATACCTGGCCCGAAGATAGAAGCCACATAATCAAATGTACACCGATCGTGTATCAGCACATGCGTTAACACTAGCAAATTCATATATGCCTGTGCAGTTCAAAATATATAATATAATTTCATAATAATTGCTTAAACATAATCTTCAACTTGAGACTTCAATGTTAAAGAAATATCCGATCAGTATAGGAAACGGCAACACCATAATATAAACCGCCTTCTTTAAGCAGTTTCAAGGAATAATACAAGATTTATACTACAAGATTTATATCGCTAATATAAGCATTAATTCGTTGTGCCGTCAATTGGATGAAAAGTAAGGCACTACAATGAAACCGTTATTTTACTGTTGTTATTCATAGTTTCCCCACCCATGTTTTAATCCAATATTATGAATTCGGCATCGAAAACCTATGAAAGATATCTGTGAACACTAAATGGCAACATAAAAACGTTATTACAAATAATCTGGATAATATTTTCGCAATCGTGTGTTTTGTTAGTATGACAGAGCTAAGATATAATACTAAAAGTTGAATTGATGGATTCGTTCTGTAAAACTAGATTTATGTTATATAGTCTATGAGTTTCAGGTTTTCATATGGATAAAAAATGGAAAACTGAAAATGTCAGGATGCGTTCAGAATGTATTCTATATTACCTGTAAAAAGTCCCAAATTCCCCTGAGCAGAATATCTTTTCTTTTAAAATTTTTCAAAATGACCGCCTGGCGCCATGTTGGATTTGTACTTCCTGAACTGTGCAATATATATTTTAATGCTATACCTCATTTTCACATGATTTTCAATGCTGAATTCATTTGTGAGGCTAGTTGTAACTTTTAAGGTTTCGTTAAATATTAAATCCAAGGTGGCCGCCATTAGAGGTTTTATTGGGAGAAGGTTTATTCTCATTCGTTTTGAGACACGTGAGCTTGTTTTAGAATATATCAACCAATTAGTGATACAAAATAACGCAAAATCCAAAAGTACACATTTGAATTATGTCACTAACATAATAGCCAAAACATCATATGCCATCAACGCTAGTCTGAGAGAGTTGTGGCATTTATTCCTCGTCATCGACCCCAGGCGGCCGGCCACATTCAAATATTTCGACATCACAATGGCATTTCATGTTACAAGGTGACATCCACAACCAATCACTGCACAATAGGACCATATTCATCACCAGGATGGATGTCAGTCTCACTTTTTAGTTTTAAGGTCATTTTTTTCAAGATGGCGTACAAGATGGCCACCGGCTTATAGTAATACTTTGTAATTTCGTTAAGTTTAGCTCAATTGTCTTTTGTGGTGTACCATTTCAACTAATTTAGTGGGCAGTGAATCCACAAAATGAATATATATATAATAACTAATTCAATATCAATGGTGATTAATTGTCATCGGTTTTTCAAAATTTCTCAATGGTGAGAATTCTACCCTGGATATCAGGCGGTCTGAAGCTGAGCACGCTACCTTTCGGTCACGGAGGCTCCCCACAATATTGAATCTTTACGAGTGAGTGGGGGAAGAAACATTTTGTTTCTTTTAAACTTAGAGGCCAGAGTGGGGTTCGAACCCGCGATCCCAAGCATGTAGCTTTAACCATAGCACCAGGGCCCCGCCCTCTGCCGCACTATAATGTTGATTCACTCCTTTAAATCTAGTTGAATTGAATAGTAGAACTTATCTCAGAGGGTTTCAAGTATACAGACATTCGAATATCAACGAAATTTATTTACTTCGTCACGTGGGTCTCTCCTGTCAATTTTAATTTGCAAGAAGTACGGTTCAATATACTTGGTCATGCTCACTATAGATAGAGTTATTATGGACTTAAATGGACTTAAATGGAAAATATTTGATGAGATTGAACATGGTGTTGTCACTACACGAGGCGTTTGGTAAAGATCATAAACCAAAAAGGGCATATTAGGAATTGTAGCGATTATTTGCTGCAACACAAGCACATCACTACTGTCAATGTAGGCTGGACTGATCGTTGTAATAATAGTCCACCGCCGGAGGCCAGATACACATGAATTGGAATCTGATGAAGTGTGGGGGCAACATTTCACTGCAGTGTTTCATGCCTATACGATTCAAGTACGCTGCTGGTTTGGCTACCGGCTGGAGAATAACGGGTGAGATTGACCACGGGCAATACTCTGGTAAAATGGTTGGCTTCTATACAGTTAATTGGCATAAAATTTTCGGTGGATTTATGACCGCTTGTCAGGCAATAATTATGACAGTGGGCTTCTCCATATCACACCTACCTACATTGGCAAGTGATATAGAGGAACAATTGAATCTCCGTTCACTCTGTTTGCCAGTCGTAAAACATTTCATTGCTTTATTTCAATGCAAATATGAATTAACTGCATAATTTACTCTGATAATTTACCATAATGAACACGGTGTTCATGCAATTATTAGAAAGTTGAGAGTTTCTAACGTTACAGTAGATGTTCTATAAATTGTAGGCTTATGCTAGGTTTAAATATTGGGGACAATTTTCCAGAGACCTTCCACGATAAAGTTGTCAAAGTTGACATTTTTATGAATATTGAAATGACACTGCGCCACAAATATCAACCATGGTGTGAAAATGAGCTAGGCATCGTCATTACCAAGTTATGGACATGTTAAAAAGGCTCTACATGTGACTTGATTATATCCAGATACAGTGGCGATGGTTTGTTGGCCAGTGATTTTCACTTTTAGATTGGATATCTAACATAAGTTATCATGGTTGAGGCACATGAAGTTATAGCAGCATTAAGCCAAGGAAAATATGTTCTGAAAAACATTTTGACCATTTATTTATTATAATTAAGAAAGAGGTGTAGATTATTTTAAAATAAGAAACAGGTATCAGGATTCAATTAGTACAGATGGGAACGACAAATCATTTGAGCGGTAGATAAGACTGTTTGGCAACGAAATGTTGCGCACGTTTCGAACCAAGTATGTTATTCTACCCCCATTCAAAGAAAGAGTGACGAAAGAGACTGTCACATGATGAGACCAGCCAATCACCTTCGTCATTCAGTTCTCATTTAAATTAGGGGGTAGAATACCATACTTAGTCCCTTCACAATTACATAATTTTATACTAATATGCAGTTTATAGGCTACTGTAGTTTTAAAACAGAATATTAGGATTTGAAAAATATTTTTCACAAGAAATGTCAGTTTATTGATCAACTTAATTTCTAGTTCTTGTCGCGCCATGGTGATTCAATATTGTGGGAGTCTCCCGAAGTAGCATGCTCGACATCAGACCTCTATCAGGCTTCCAAGCTCGAGTTTTATTGCCTTTGATGCGTGGAACAATAATGCTCAGCCAGGCCTACTCTACTATTCGACCGCCATTTGATAAGTAGCAACGGAATCATCGGCAGTTGATCATCTCACAAACTTAGTCCTTTTTTACACATTTCATACCTTCATGCATATTCGCTCAAAGCAAATAATAGTTATAATTATATACAGAGAAATAATATATAATGTACATATGGAAGAAGGAATCTCGCAAAATAGATATTTGTAATTTTAACGATATAAGTGGAAGTAAGGAATTTACAACATATCTAGTTTTGCGTAAATAGAAATTAATTCCACATATTCCACATATTCCTTATTCCTTTTCCTTTTCTATATAAATATTTCCCACATTGCTTAATAAAGTTACATGCGCTAAGAATGAAAGCAATCATTTTTTTGTCTTTAATTATTGTATCATCAATAACCATTAAAATAGGAGCTAGATCAACAATAACAGGTGTAAAACATTTTGGGATAATACAATGATATAATTTATTATCTAGAGAACAACAGACAAAGCTGTATATTTGTTTGTCCCAGTTATCCCCGAAATTAAAATGTTGAATGCATCATTTTATTTCGTTTTACAGCGAAGCATGGCGCCACACACATATGCACACGATCTGCCTTACCTTCTCCCGGGGTTATGTCATGTCTGACATTCTGACATCTCACTGTTCCCAAAAACACTGCTGCAAAGAGAGCCAGAATATAATAGCACTGCGGAAGAGTGTCTAATCTGCCAAAAGGCCTCCGTTCAAACATGGTTGTGAACACCCCAGTCCAGCAATGGTGAGCGGGACACCTTTAGAAGTTAATCTCAATATATATCTAGTTGATATGTATAGCACCACGTAAAAAAGAAAAAAATAGTGGATTAATTAACCAGCAAAGATGTCTGATTCGTAAAACGTGTCACATATCTTAGCAGAAGACAAACAGCTGTAGAGCGATAACACACTTTCTTTCTTTAGTTTCGCAGTGAACAGGATATTCCAGAACGCGAGATGCTAGCGTCACAGACTGGCCACTTTGGTGAGGTTGGCTGGCGGACAGTTGGCAGGGTATCAGGTTGTGGGGTCTAACAAATACCCTTGCCCCTCGGCTGACTCTGCCAACGTGACTCTCATAAAATGCAACAATGGCTACCAGAGCTGTTTTGCATAAAGTCGCCTGAGGCCCCGTGGATTCCAGTGGTACATCGTCGCTTTATGGATGTAGACTGGTGGCCCACCCTCGTCTGACATCTCTTGACCCAACACGAAACGCTGTTTCAATAGAGGCTCAATACTGTACCAAGGTTTGTGACGCTGGGCCGGCAGCGAACCACCTCACATTTAATGTCTTGTGGAACAACTCACTGTACAAGACTGATGTTAAACAGTACTGCAATACTGTTCTGCAAAGCCAAAAAGCAGTAGATGCTTGCTTAGGAAGTAAGCAGTTACTTTCCTTTGGCTTTGCACTGCAGAATATTTCTTGATAATAATGTCCACCACGTAGGACTATGGTTAGTAATACCCCGTTGAATACCCGAGCTATGACAGGTGACGCTGATGAGTGGCATGTCACCAGCAACCCGTGAGAACATCTTCTGGTCATCGTGGGCATGACTGTTATGATTTGAAACTAATTTATCTGCTCTTTGAACGTCATATCGATTGGGTGTGGTCCACAGTTACCTACATGACTACCCTGTGACGTACCCTGTTGACCCACCATTCAGTTGGTCACTACTCATTACACACTCACAAGGGTACGTTTATAACCGGTTAAGCCCAGCTTGAAGTTGAATTAGCCACCATACTGCAGTGACCACACTATTAATTACGAGGAATTTGATGTAACTATGCACATAAGGGGTATGTCTAATGTGTCATCTGTACAATCATTCACAAAAATAGCGAAAATTAGAGGGTTTTACTATAATAAAGAGGTATTTATTTGATAGAATAGCTTCATCATGTTTATAGTTTATAGCACAGACGAGTCGGTAAATGGGCTTTATAGTGCGGTGACGACACGTGCAGTGATGACACGGATAGTAGCAAACCAGCCAAACCTCCCAAAGAGGTTAACGGCATGGAGAGGTAATAACAGGCACCCATTATGTGAAATGCAATGACGTCAATGGAAATCATTTTGAATGGCTACTCTATGAAAGAATGTTATATAAGTCCCCCCACCTCATTGTTAGGTATAATATATTGCTAGGTGAAGCCTTTCAGGTCAAGGCTATTGAGTTTCACAGAATTTTAAAAAGGTCACTCATTATGATGACACAAGACATGTGGGTGGATGCCACCGTTGATTTTGAAGGTCATTTTTAACATGTTTAAGGTCCCAAAGTCCAAATGGATATCTTGCATTATACATCTATAATGCTGTAACAAACTGGATCAATTTAAGCGACACTTAAAAAGTCATTTGTTCAATATCGCATACTTGTAGAGATGCTATGATTTTTTCACCTTAATGTACCAAGTTGATCATGTTTATTGACATTTTTGTTTGTAGCGCCAAAGAGCAACTTGAGGTTTGATATGGCCCCATATAAGTGTATATTATAATATTATTATTACTATTATTACTATTATTATTATTATTATTATTATTATTATTATTATTATTATTATTATTATTATTATTATTATTATTATTATTATTATTATTATTTTTATTTTTATTATTATTATTATTATTATTATTATTATTATTAATATTATTATTATTATTATATATTTGTCACTATTATTGCTTACAATAAGTATTTATTTTATTGCTTTATGTTTGTATCATTTCGCCATACATTAAAATTAATTCTTAACAGACATTTTTTGTTATTATTTATTAAAATGATAAAAATTATTATTATTTACAATCAGAAATGATATTTTTATTTTATATAATTATTTATTATTCATTAATGCTTGTATTATTTCATCCTAATTTATATTCAATTTATAAATAATCTAATGTTTGTATTTGATAATATTATTTATTTATTTTATTGTTTTATGGCTGTACCATTTCACCATACATTAATAGTTAGTTTATTAATAATACATTATTTTTATTATTATTTGTAAAAAAATATTGTAATTATTATTATTTATCAAGTACCGGACTGTCAGATGCAATTGCTCCTACGACTAAACACATGAATATTGACATAGGAAAAAAACATGATACATACTTTGAAAATAATAATCTAGCTGTACCATCCTCCACTGAGACTCAGGACTCCCAATGAAGAAATCACAATAGTTCACTGGCAGACAAAAGACTGAAAATAAAACAATTGAAAAAACAAGATGTGGTCAGATGCAATAGCAATCTACGCTTGCCTTTCAATAAAATTGAAGATCGCTGGCAAGATTATTGTTAAATCACATTTTTGACAGTAGGCTATGATTTTTAGCTAGTATGAGACAAACCATAATGGTCAATACACGGTATTAGAGCCAAGGACCACATTATTCATGCTCATGTTGAAGATGGTTTGCTTGCCACATTGTTCACGATCACTTACACATGCTACCTATCATATCCACCGCTATATAATTTGATTAATCATGTTAATGTTAGGATAAAGTAGTATACTAGTAATATTATATTACAATAGACTCGGGATACAGTATTACAATTTTCAGGGTGAGGCATACTAAAACTAATAGAGCAAAATTCTACTTTATAAATTAGCCTGGAATTATAATCTTCGGATATGACTATTATGATTACGATTGTTGGATGCTTGTAGGTATATCAGACAGATTTCTTTAAAATGTATTCTATGCTTTTATAACCCAAATTTCATACATCTTATTGTTAGTCATGCAGTAAAAATTGACTTAAAAATAAAAAATATAGCAAATTTGAAAAAAATATTTGTACATAAAGTGAATGCCAAGAGGTAGCTGGTTTCATAAGTGATATGGTATGTCAATATATATATATAATATTCTTAAGGGCTGGATCATATTGTTGAGCTTGAGCTACTTTCCGAATACAATATAAAAGTATTTTTTGCCACGATGGTATAATATAAATAACGTAGTTTTATTGATGGTACATCGTCTGTTTGGGTACACCATTACCCAGAAAACACAAAACATTTGTGTAACATTTGTACAACGTCGGCCAAACTTCTTCAACGTTGGTCCTACATTGTACAAATGTTATACAAATGTTTTGGGTACGTCATTAGTTGGAGGACAGGTCGCATACAGGATATATATGACCGTGACAGTTGACCGTACATATCTTGATTGTTTTTACATATATTTTTTTATGGGGAGATATATCCACATTAATATGCCAGCAGTGTGATGTATCACAGTTTGTGAAAAATGAGACAATATCACTTTAATAGCATTGATGCAATCTGTCTTTATAGTGCGGGGATCGACTTTAGTCGTCAGAATCTGACGTCTGTAGACGTCAGATTCTGACGACTAAAGTCGATCCATGCCCATCCTTGTATTGAACATACACAATTATCAGCCCACCTGTGGTTTAGTCCGAGTATGTGATATGAATAGGAGATATTTTGTTCCCAAAAAACTATAAAAAAATATATCACCTAAACACCGACATCAAAGACAAACCTGACATTCTGCGTGACAGGCGGTAGAGGTAACCACTACAGCAGCTCACCTATATAAATAGTATAACTATAGTATATGTATAACTTATTTTAAGGCAATACTTTTTTTTTTTTTTTACTTTTTTTGGATCGAGTAAAGTGCTGACTGTTTTAGGAAGGCGTCAGATAAGCGCACATTCACATTTATAATAACATTGATAATCTAAGAAAACTAGATAAAATCGCCAAAGTAGTCGAGCAAATAGCCATGAATAAAAAACTTTTTTATTCGTTTATTTTCCCAGTCAGTAAATGTTGGTATAATCATTCCGAAACCTCTCAGTTTTTTTAACAAGTCCTGACAGTTGGGTACTTATCCTGTTTATTCACACGTTTAGTCAAATAAAAAAAAAAAGATTTATATATATATGCAAATACCGTCTATTTACATGCTCAGGTGAATAGAAATTATTTACTTAAGTACAAAAACGACAAATGTATCAATACGTTTGTGTCAAGTAAATAATTGAGTATACATGACATCCTTCCCAAATTGTATACTTTGTATGATAAAAATTGTAAAATATAAATAAAGAGGACTATGCGAATTTTATATGAAACAATGATGTAAAACATAGGCAAAAACCTTCATATGTTTTTATCAAACTGATTTCTGTTTTGAAAAAAACCCAGATTAATTCATTTGATCTCTTAATAGTTAGGCTATCTGTGGCGATTTAATATAACATGCAAATCATATACGTGACAATAGATCCTTCTGAAATGTGGCCACTTTCATTGTAAGACTAAATACCTTCACACCAGTAAATCTGATAAGAGTTGGTCGTGTTTTTCAAGGACAAAACATTTGCATACCTTACCATGCAAGTCAAATTTTCCAAATATTTTCAATCTATTAATTATCCACGGCTTTGTGCTCGAAGCATCCAGTGTTGGTGTGATATTGGTTCATCGTCTACTACGTTGGCCCAGCACCATTCTAGCACTGGGACATCTGATCCACTTCTCAACTGATCAAAACAAAATCTAAAATACTTTTGTTCACAATATGTAAAATAATAATGATTTTAAACAACCATTCGTGTATGGTACACGCAACGTTTAGCCAGCGTATTATACTATTAACCCCTTCAGTGCGAGGACCGTCTTTAGAGATCAGAATCTGACGTCTTCTGACGTCATATTCTGACGTCTAAAGACAGTGACCGCACTGAAAGAACATATGTATTCAAATGAAGCGGAAAGAGTTATCCAAGATATTTATGACGATTTCAAATTGTAAAAAACCCTTTGGTCTCCATGGCTTATACAAAAATATTCCAGCGTTGTACATGTAAAGGTGAAGGAGCCACTAGCGCGACACGTACCACCTGGTGAGTGTGGGCTGTTTATTATAACTGGCGGTTGTGACTCTTTGTGGCTTTATCGCTCACAAGATCATACGCGATCAGCACCGCACGGCGCTGTCATCTGCCAATTTCACCTATTTTCGCCCAGATAATAGTGCCCCGCCCGTTGTTCAGCAAATCGCTAAGAGTGGCTTTCCTTGTCGTCAGCATGGCCAATTAACCCATTAGTTCCAACGGCCCGCCCATGATACTGTCTAGAATAGAATCTCATCGCTTCAATCAAAATTTTAAACATTTTAGTAAGATTATTTAAGAAAAAAAATTTATCCACAAAATTCTAAATGTAAGATCCAGATAAAAAAATTCGCGTAGAAATTGATAGCGTTAAAAAGTAATTAGAACTTATCGGTGTTTCACTATAGGCCTAATTGTCTCGTGCAAGAAGTAGTTTATTAACAAGACCTAAATTACCAAGTGATATGAAAACTATAAGTTATGTATCGATAATTATAGATTGCTTTAGAACGTGATGATGAACATTTTCAATTATATTTTTACACAATCATGACACTTTAGGTCTATTGTGAATATTTTAATTTGCTATAATTGATTTATTAGGTCTTTTTACCATGAATTATAATTATATTTATCAGTAAATGTGTTGTAAACTAAACAATAACTATAAATTTCGGAATACATGTATGCATCTCAGCATAGTCAGTCAGTAAGGCTATTAAAGATGCGAATGGTCACTCGGAAATGTGTAAATACGCTTATGTAATGTGATAATGCTGTCATGTATATTTACAAAATTAGTATTGTGCACAACCAGACTGACATTGACAATACTCTCTGATTATATTGTTTGAATGAGCCGCCATTCATACTCTGAAACACGTATTGTTCTATTTACATTGTCTAGATATGGAGTAATGAGTGCTTATTTTAAACCTCACTTACATGCTCGTAACTATATAGCTACAATATAATTATAATAGCAATACAATATGCTAAACAAATTTGTCCCAAGTATAGTTATCTATAATTTCATTGTATTATTTCAAGTAAGTAGGCCTATATCAACATGATATTTATCTTCATATATACGATATAAGTAGCTACCTATACTGCTTTGCAAATCCAAAAGGCAGTATCTGCTTACTTGTAAAGTAAGCAGATACATGTCTTTTGGCTTTGCACGGCAGTATAGATAAATAGAGAGCTCTCGCACACAGAGGGTCGAACAATTTGTCTCGAGGCAGCTGATACAAATCGTTGTCAATCTACGTCACTCTTTGACGGGGTTCCGTGGTGACGTCACATCAAAGACGCGGTAAACGTCGCAGAACCATAATGAGAAAGTCGGCCTCGTTTTAGATGCATGGTGCATCATGGGACAATTAGGATGTCGTCACGTGACGGCACGCGCGTTTTGATCTCTCAAATTATCCTCTTAAATTAAAACTATCTAGATCTACACTGCTCTGCAAAGCTAAAAGGCAATCAATAACTGCTTAGTACACTGATTTGTTTTTGTGTTTATCTGTATTGTAGGACCTAAGTGTTATAAGATTTCGTATGAATACTGAAATTTGAGTTAAAATATAATCAAGATTGTTTAATTGAGATTAATTTAATGATCTTTAAAGCTCTATCGATTCTGCACACGGTGCTGTCTTAGCTTTTAATCGAACAACAGCACATTCTACAATATATTTTCGACTCTGTTGTAGATATAATTTCAAAATAAACCAACACTGGCATGACGGTATTCTTTTATCTTTTATTTATTCGTTAATATTTTAGACAAGCCTAGTTTTTCAATTTTGCCTCCACGCGCATTACAGCAAACACATAGCGTATAGGCCTGGCCAGAGTTGAAATACAATTTCCAGGAATAAAAAATAGATGAAAATATAAACTACAAAATGTTTATGAAATACATTAAATCTGAACATTGAAAATGCAGTAATTAAATTAACAGCTAACATGTGCATCTTTATATTAATAACTACAACTCCATTATTTATATTTATAAACTTTGTAATAATGTCAAAAATGTGGTATAATATTAGTCAGTCGTCTGTGACGCTGGCAATATTTATCCAGCATTGGTTGGATGTCTAGTTTTTGTCGGGCTGCGCTATAATTGGTCATCCTCTGTCACTTCCAGGGCTGATACGTCCTGCATGCACACCCCGCCGTGTGCTGACCACGTGCTGTATGAGACGTTAACGAATGACGGCTAAATCATGGGCCAGCACCAGAGACGTTGACCCATGCTTGATCCATGTCACTGGGAGCGGGGGGAGGGGGGGCTAAATTTGATAAACAGATGGATGACTTCAAGGAGACACCTTCTAAGGAGTTTGTCACCGTTTTTGTGTGCATGAAAGCGTCGCACGTGCCTTGTCTATTATTGCACACCACCACTTGTGATATACCTTCAACCACTGGCAAATCAGAAAATTACCATTTAAAATGAGCTGGCCTACTTTACTATTTTCTCCTGATATATGAGTTCAAAAATACAGATTAAATGTATTTATCTGATATATCCTTCTGATATTCTATCAACTTAAATTACATGTATAATGTATTAAATAATGATGAGTAGCATTTATTTACACACTGTCCTCTACTATTTTTGTTTCACGAAAATCGCTTCTATAACGGAGTCACCATTCGATGTCAGGGCAGACAGAGGAGTACATGTATTTAAACATAAACGATTGAAGGCGTGACATGAAAATTCCAGAAAAAATAAGCGGGTTCTTTCTTATTTTTTTAATAACTGTTGAACTAAATCATTAAATGCATGCTTTGACTGTTTTAATTCCTCGCCTCGCTCGGCATAATATTATAGTATAGGCTTAATATTGAACATGTATGCATATTGTGACAATTTAAAAAAAATCCACTTTCGCTTTGCTCAGATACATAATTACTGTTTGTCTTATACATTGCATATTTAAATAAATAATTAAATACGAGTATGGCTTTAAACAAACGTCTATTTAATGTTGGGTAACAAAATTATTACATTTTATATATTACGTATTACATATTTTATTAAATAAACCCTACCCCTGAAAATCAAATGGTAGTCCCGGCCTCATGATAATTTTGACCGGGTACAAGTCACATATCTCAACCCTTTGTATTCACCCACGAAAATTTCAACTTTAAAAATAAATTGACGATGACACATTATGTTAAAAAAAACGTATTTTTCTAAATATCAGAATCGGGTAAGTAATTCTATTATGGTTAGGTAAACATTTTTGCTCATAAATTCGAAGCAAAATAGAATCCGTGCATATATCGGCACCTTGATATTAAAGGGTTGTATCTGCCACTTTACAAAGTGGCAGATACCACCCTTTAATATCAAGGTGACACACGGCTTGCTGAATAGCTAAGTGATTCCAATGAGTGACCAATGAGGGGGGATGAGTAAGCACCCCCTCTTGGAGACAAACAGACAATTGGCCATACGGCACAATTGATCCGTGCCGCCATATGCTATTGTCAGGCGGGGGAGAGTTAATTATTTTCTAAATAATAGATCCCTTCACCCCGCGGTTGGAAATCACAACAAAGAGGGGTTAATAACGGCAATTATTCTGCCGGAGTGCAGTCTGATACATCGACGGGGAGAGACGCCGGTTCAACGTTGGGCCACCGCTTGTAACATTGCCCCGGCGTGGAGGTGACGTGCGCAGGGTTGATGTTACCCCCACCCTTGAGGGGCTGAGGCTACCCGTGGAAATATGTATCCATATGACTGTATTGTTCCAGACATAAATAAATTAATATATATTTTAAATATATTTGTTTGATAAAACATGATAATTAATAGAGTTTCAGCAAATAATGGTACAAAATTTCACCATAATGGACACTGTCCACTAAAATTGTCAGACTTTCCATCGGGAGCCGGTGAGGGGAGGGGGTGTGGCCGTCAAAAGCGTCCAGCCGTCAACAGGAGTAATAGCCCTTCCATGTTTGTGTGAAGGGGCGGCGATTCGCCTGCTCAGGAAATCCAATATGGCCGCCGTATCCGGTGCGCCTGGTCCGCTCGCGCAGGTGCTGACGGGAGGTGCTGAGGCGAGTGACCTGGTGCTGGCTGAATGAAGGGCCATCGTCTGCGACGCTGGCCCTTTATTCAGCCAGCACCAGTCGCCTTCGTTCTTGGCTGGGAAGGGCAGCGGCCGAGGGACATTCCGTGGTGACACTTATATGCCATATTTTGGGGCTAAGCCGTCCCCCGGGGGTTGAGTGATGACGCCGTATTGTGACAGGCCGGGGTATACGTTCACAGGGGAAGGCCGGGCGAAAGCGGCTGTTGTTCTCACCCGGGCTGTAAACAATGCCCAGACGTGCGCCCCACAGCATGCTCAACAGGGTAACACAAGGGGTGGCGCAATCTCAACATTAACACCCATTATTGAGACATCAGACAATAGTCTGCAAGACGTGACTTACTAAGTCAATTCTATATCTGAGCCATTTTATTAACCTCTCCAAAATATTTAAAACAATGTGACTGTATACATAGGTCTTATGTTTATATTGCATGCTCATTCTGAAATCTTAACTACTAAAATATTCACATATTTTAATAGAAGACAATAATTACTTTTTTTTCTGTACAAAATGTAATTTAAAAAGTATGCACAGTGTTGACCCTTCCCCAAATATCAAGTAACAATTAAGAGATTATAAAAGATATACAATGCCGTAATTTGCTGTTTCAGGTTTCGTAGATCAGAACTGGATGATCATGATGATACTGATTGGAGCTTACAATGTCGTGCTTACATTTACACCATCAAAAATGTAGCTCAAAATTAAAATTATATTTCTATTGCAATATAGCATAGTAATGTCCATTAGTAAAAATAAAAATAAATGTTACGTTTAAATATTTATAAATTAAAAAATACATAATAATAATTATTGTTAGTATAATTTATCCTTACTCACAACGTTATATTTCAAATAATACTATTTTTTACCCAAATCTTAATAATAAGTTCACTACTTTATTATTTTAAGTTAAAACCAAAAAAATGTCTAAAAAAGAATAAAACAAAAGAAATAGATAATAATAAATATTGAGTGATCAGTTCGGTTTTTCTACGGTAGTTAAAATAGATTGGCTAGAATAATTTTCCGTATTTACTTTTTAATGAAGGTACAACAATTTACTGTTTATATGTAATATTTCAGTAAATTAGCGTACCAACAGGACACTGTTATACTTATACGACAATTTGTCGTTTTGTGGTGAACGGCAAGCTACCGTAGGCACGTTGCACTTTTTTTCTACGGTAAATCGCTGGCGATTTTTTTCTGTCAGCGACTTAGTGTACTTTCAACAGTGACAAGTTTTACAATAATATATTACCACCGCTTATTTTTTAGGCTGCTATAATTTATTTAATTTGACCAGAAATCTGTTGGCTTGACCAGTATACAACAATAGTATTTCATGTATCAAATATCAAGGCATATCAAATATTGTTTTTAATTACATCGAATTATTACACCGGTTATACAATTTTAGTTAAATTCTGAAAACCATGTATGCAGTTTTCGTTATACTACTGGTCAAATACAATTAAAGCAAAAATATCATTTTTAGTTAATAATTACTGTAGTTGTCTTGGTGGAACGGGCCTAATTATCGTGAAAATGTTAGTTTAATTATAATGTTAATTTCAGTACCCATTTAATTTTAACAGAACGCTTAAGCATGCCAATTTTGGTTGATACATATTTTTCCCCTGACAAAAAAATAGTCCTGATTTTCCGTTCAATATAATGTATTCAATATGAACAATGTTTTACAAAAAGTTCTACCATGTGCACGCCACATTCCTGAATGAGGGGACAGTAATATTCCACCGTGCCCTGGGCGGGTCTACATACATTCTTTACATTTGTTGCAACTTGGAAATGAAAAGGATGCGTCTCTGTACTCGTCAAATTTTGAGATATTACAAGCTCGTTTTTACTATATACGAATATTTGTTCATCCCATTTCTGCAATAATATAATTTGACCATGGTAACAATAGAATATACATGCATATGCAATGTTTGATGTTATCATTAAACGACCAATTAATAAGATGATCCACGCGCGTAACCTTTTAAGAACCAATAGTTTTCTACGCTATAAACAAGCAAATACTTTTTATTAGTGAGCATTTTGACAGTGATAAATTGTTTGAAATGCCTAAAAATCCACATGCATTTTAATGGCAGTGTAATCACGATGGCTTTTGTCTGATTAACGTATGAGCGACTATATATATATACAGGTATAATAATATTCATCCAACAATCCGAACTCCTTTGACATTTAATATAATTCAACAAGCGATAACGACGGATTCGCCTCGAAAGGGTTTAATAAATATTTAGATCATTTTGTTTACTAAATTATTTATTCTAAAAAGTATTTTACTTTTATTTGCTAAATTATTTTTCGTTGCTCTGCATATTTTAAATATTCTGTTGTTTTGTGATTTTAATTTTATTCTAAACGTGTTAAATAAATTCAGTATAACTAAAATAGATCAACAATTCAAGTTTTTATCAAGACAAATTTCGTTAAAAAAAACAGAAAATGGAAATCTAACACATTATGTAAATAAGTTACTGCATTTTATACATCGCTTTCTACACATGTTCATAACTGTGACCTTTGTGCATGAATGTTGTTGGTTTTCACATAATGTAAGATAAACAAAACACCAGGATAATTTTTGTTATTTTTCTTTTCTATCAAACTATGTCAGTCTTTCTCTAAACTAAGTTGAGTATTTATTATCTGTATGTAGAAAATAAAATAAGATGTATATTTGAATTTGATTTTAAATTTTAAAGTAGATAATTCTAAAATATATCAACAGAGCTAAATATTTGCGTAGGACACATATAAATTATTCAGTGTTAAGTGAGCCTTGGTCAGATAGAGATCACTATACTGCCGTGCAAAGCCAAAAGACAGTAACTACTCACTTTACAAGTAAGCAGTTACTGCCTTCTGGTTTTGCAGATTACTATATATGTGTGTAGTCAGGCTATTTGGTATTTTGACAGTCTCCTGACGTGACTTGTCTCATTGTCTTATTATCGTCCGTACCATCGACTTGTCCGTGTCCGCATCAAAGCCGTGGGGTGAGTGACGCGCGCGGGAAAATGGTTTCTGCTGAAAAGGATCCACCTAATATAGAGGTCCCGTTACGCAAACCCCGCCGGCGGTCTGCTTATCTGATCAGGGACTGGGTGTTATCAGATGTAGATCTGACCTCACCAATAACCGGTCACCTCAGGGCCCTAACACCGGCACGCGTCCTAAACCAACCAGATCAGCACTCACACAATACACAGGCGTCTTGGAACCAATGCTGGTTTAATGTTGGGCCGGCGTCGTAGACGCTGGACCAACATTAAACCAGCATTATGTTCACGTTAAGTCTCAAGGACGTTACTGGGCTGAAGTACTAAGTTAGTATTAAAACTGGGAGCACATTTTTTAAAGGAACATTTCATGAAAATAAATTGTAACAGCAAGCATTTATGATTGGTGCGCACAAGATAATTATTTGCTACGCACCAAATCATTTGATGCACACCAATATATTTGGTGGGCACCAAATAATTCCAATAATTATATTTTATGCGCACTAAATAATTAATATAATTATTTAGTGCGCACCAGATAATTTAATGTGAACCAAATAATTCAAATAATATATTTAGTGCGCACCAAATGATTTACTGTGCACCAAATAATTAATTTGTGCGAACCAAATAAATGCTTGAAGTTACAATTAATTTTATTGAAGTGTTCCATTTAAGAGCTCCGTAAAATAAAGATTTGTCAGATCTGATTTGGTGAACATGACCTAGAAATAGAACAAGGGAGAAAGTCTCGCACTAACCCACGGCATCCGGCTTGTTTTAACAATTTATTCTTTCTCACATAATCACTGTTATTGCGTTATATAAAAAAGTTTATGCAAATATTATAATTTTTATGCAAAATAATCTTAATCTTATTTTGTATTCCTCATAATTATGTTTAGCAGTTTCGGATGTTTCTAATAAAAAAATAATTTATCTACTTTGAAATATTTAATTTTATTCAGTCACGTTGCATACATAGGCCCTATGCTTATTTAACAAAAATATTTTTCAATCAATTAGCCTGCTCAATTTAACATATATTTTTATCTAACTGCAATGGCCTAATCCTACTTTGTATTTATTACGACAAAATATCCATCTGGAGAAGTGAAACAAGAATATAGGGCCAATATATAAATATTCTAAAAAATGTATTTTTTTTAACAACTTTATGCATGCCCATGGATTGCAAAATTAAAAAAATGATGTGATCGCCTTATCCTATTTTGTATTTATTACGACAAAATATCCATCTGGAGAAGTGAAACAAGAATATAGGGCCAATATATAAATATTCTAAAAAATGTATTTTTTTAACAACTTTATGCATGCCCATGGATTGCAAAATTAAAAAAATGATGTGATCGAAAAAAGGAAACCCACATATTGTGTTTTACAATATATGTAATTTTATTTCGAATGATGATGATGACATAGATAGCTGAATGGAATGAATGACATAATATTTACAAAATGACAATAATGATTAGCGCTGTAAACAGTAACAATAAATACGATAACATTTGTGAAATAATGCGTGATGCGCTGTCATGGATGGTGGGTGGTACACTGTAAGTAAAATAGGTTCTTTCAGTTTTCTCTTGTTTTTGTATTGTATAATATAGAGAAAGGTTCCACATAAATGTGGAACGTTTCTCTATATTATACAACACAACATATTGTATAATATAGAGAAATGTTCCACATAAATGTGGAACCTTTTCTCTATATTATACAATACAACAACAACAAAAAACATTCAAAAACATTTTATTGTGTTATAAATTAATTTATATACACAGAATCAAAGTCGGGGATGATGTCTGGGATGTCGACCACGGACAAATGAACGCTAGTACATTTTAATCGCATGAATGAATGAGTTAACTTGTCCGGTGCCATCGCGTTGTTGTTGAAACAGAGACACACATCGACACATGTTGAGTTTTTGTTAAAACACAGATACCCATCGACACATGTCTATATTCAGAATTATAAGCAGTAGGAATATATCAGTACCATATAGGCACTACATACATGATGTAAAACAATGTCTTGTAGATCTGTTATCTAGGAGTGTCATGTAATATATTATTTGTTATATCTGCAAATGTTCCGAATTAAGGTCTGCAAATGTTCCCCCACTAAAAAGCAGAAAGTCCGTTGTTATCTTAAATAAATCATGTTGTAAGGGAATATTTTTGTTTAATTGTAAAGTTCGGACGAGTTACTTGTTCAAAAATGTCAGATGTTTAAATTTGAACAAAGAATTCCCAAAGTCTTCAAAATCGTGTAAATTTATCAAGCGAAAGAACACTGCACGCTTGACTAGATTCTGCGCCAACTCGTTTTCCCAGCTAGACCATGCAGACAATGTAATGATTTCTCACAGCTTATTCCATGCTTTGATGTGCGTGACCAGAGGATAAATTTAGCACCTGGAGTATTAAATGTCCGCCCATTTGCTTCTCTAAGATGACGAGGAGGAAGTATTTCCGGATGGTCTTCTTTTCTGTATGTGTTTTATACTTGACATCTGTAACAAAGAAAAAGGGCTATTATAGAGAGTATTTAAATATAAGAAAGAACAAATTTAGTCTCTTTACAATTAATCATGACATAAAAAACGTGCATTAAACATTCCATACATTTGTGCAAACATTTATAAAGTAACGTTACCAGTTTCAGACAAATACGCAGAATTTACGGAGAAGACAAATATGCAAAAAATAACGAGTTAAATATACACCTATATAGGATCAATTAAGCCGCGAAACTATAAATTTTTACATTTAAATATCAGAATTGTCCATAAATTTGGGCAAACATCTATATTAACGCTACTATTTTCAGATAAATATGCAGAATTTAAATAGCAGACAAATATGCAAAATTTAAATAGTTAAATGTACACCTATAATAGGATCAGTTAAGCCGTGAAACTCTCGAAATTGAGCCGATGTCATAGACTTTAAATTTTTACCCACTTGAAGTTGTGTCTCGCTACCGCGATCCACAACTTCAAGAGGGTGAACATTGCTCATATTGTGTGAAATGACTTACAAAGTGTTGTTGGAGCCACTTGAGATTCTGTTCGTCTGTCTGGCTGCTGGACCACATCTGCGTGTTGTTTAGAGAGTTGATGTCCTCATCACCTCCCACCATCGTCCTCAGGTAATCTATGTACTCGATGGCGATCTGCAGGGTCTTCACCTTGGACAGGCGCTTATGGCGGTTCTCATACGGCAGATGACGTCTGAGGACAGAGAAAGCGCCATTGATGGTCTGCACTCTACGTCTTTCTCTGGCATTGCGCTTCACCACAACTTGTACCGGTTTCTGACTGTGAGGCACGTACTTATGTTGATGCTGCTTCTCAGACTTGCTCAGGTGATCCTCTTGGTCAGTTCCAGCATTTGTACAGGAGGGGATCTCTTTACAGGAGGTTGGTGACAGTGATGTGTTGTCATCATCACTGCTATAGCTACAGCTGCTGTTACTACAGTCATCTAGCATGCCGTTGTCGGTGAGAATGTCCGGGATGAGATAAGCCGCACAGGAGGGCAGGTTAGAGGTGGATGTCATCATGCAAGACGAGGTGACTAGTCCTTGACCTGGAGGAGACACCATCTGCCCTGGTCCACCAGGTGATGTCCTCTGTGACTGGTGATCACCTTGTGATGAGATGCCTCTACATCCGGACAGATCCAACATGGATCTCTGTGGATAGACAGCCTGCCATGAGGATGAGGTGGAGGGGAAACCAAGTCCTGCATCACAGGTGGTGCTGGCAAATCTACAAGACATTCTACTTTGGTGGTGAGCCTTGTTAGTGATTTAATATTCAGGTGATTCCAGCTGTCCCTTATGTTTACTTTGAAGAAGAGAATCAGGATATTAGATGCACGGAGCGAGTGTGTAGGACATCCCCTTCATGGCTTCATTTATGGCCAGGGCTGACGGGACTACCTCATGCATATTAATGAGGCAGGAACATGACTGGCCAATCATTGCGGCGGAAAGCGGACGTCAATAGGCAGCACTGGAAGTGAGAGGGGAAAGCGAGGCACCGGCAAAACTGTGCTGTGGCGTAGTCACGCGATAACTGGGGGGGGGGGGGGGGGGTAGGGAAGAAAATGTGAGAAAGTGTGCCGTCATACTTATACTAGGAATGATATTCCATACCAACGTTGGTTTGATGTTGGGCAGAGTCGCAGACGGCGGCCCAAGATCAAACCAACATTTGTACAACATTCGCAGGACATTATGTGATAAATTATGGTGATGCAGTGTGAAATAATGTATAGCTAAACGAAAAACCCCCAGAGATTTACCAACATATTATCTGACTTTATTAAAATCTTACTATTGCTAGCATGCAAAGGGTGTATAAATTTCTCAAATTTGAAAGAGAGTTTAGAAATTAAAATTAACGAATTACCGTGTTTTATTTAGCTAGCCATTTCAGTATGATAGGTTAAATTTGTTCAAACATATCTAGCTATATCATGGTGTGCAATGCTAAATGTATTTAACTAGCGTAAATTAACGCATTGTTCTTTTTTTTATTTGATGATTTACAATAGCAACGCACTAAAATTATAAACGACAAAATCAATGTAATATTAAATGAAATATGCAAATCGATACAAATATTTGTAATGTATTTTGGAAACGTAAACGTCAAATAGGCAGATGTTGTTATATTGTGACATTTTAAACCTCACTCGTGTCAACAGACACTGAGTCCTTCAAATCGGCAGAATCCGCTACAAACAGAGGTTGATTCTCCTTGAAATCCCATCATCACAAACAACCTGTCACGTAACGGACACACAAGGACCATGTTATGAAAATAGACCAGCAGTTTCAAGTGCAGCCGATGAAAAAGTTTTTTCTTCGAATAAAATTAGTAAATTTGTATTACTTCAGTACTATGAACATGATAAAGTTATGATCATTGTATTGAAACAAATTTTCACGCTTAGAAAAAATGTCTCATGGCTTATATCAAATTATGATTGCTCAGTAAAATTGATTGCCAGTATAATAAATAATGATAGCTTAAACCCAATAAATTAAACATTAACTTCTAAATAATGCAATGCAAAATCAGTGTTATCTTTTTTGTTGCTTAGAATTTTTAAACATGGTATTATATATTTATCTGACCTCCATTTTCTCTCTCCAGAAGAGACATTCATGCGGAGAGACACTGGAGCTAAAGAAAATAGCAACATTATTTAAATTTGAGGAAAACCTGTCGTATCGTCATTAGTTCTGAATGGCACGCAATATTTTCATTAGCCCTAAATATGTTTTACGAAATTAGCATTATCTAGATTTGCCTAAATGTAGTATTCTTTACAAACTGCTAAAATATACAGTTGTACTTGTGCACCATAAACCATAATATTTAGATTGTTCGTTTTATTTATGTTTTAAAATTAAAATTATTTTTTTATTCAAGAAGTATTATCATCACAATGATCTACAAAGTATTATTATTGCTTGTAGTAATATTTATCATGCGAAACAAAAACGATATATTATAATTGGCACAATGACATACGCCTTCTACCATTACAGATTATAAAAGAATATATGAAATAAAAACATAAGATCTTAAACTTATTATTTTTAAAGAGAATATTGACCTTAAAAAAAAATTACAATCTTAGTTAGCAAATGTAATTATTTTTTTCGCGTCAAATAATAATCTGATAATGTATGAGATGTTATTTAATTATTCTTAGTGCGACCACGCCTCTTACCCTTTGTATTACCACAGTATTGACGGAGGTGTAAAGTGGGCAGGTAATTATTGGTTGGATGCGCTTTTGAGCTTTCTCTTTTCGTCTTTTGAACATCACACACTGAACCAGTGTTGACGCAATGTTGGGCTAGCGTCACAGACGCTGGCCTACCATTGCGTCAACACTGGTTAAAATTTTCGCGCTTATGATCTACCTTTTCAACACGCGTCCATTGTTTTACCAACAAGTGAGTTGATCCCACAAACAAGTTACCTCACACCTATCTGAGTTTTGATCTATGTTAATAATTCACACCACCCTTCAATTAAAACCTGCTGCGTTCCATTAGCTGGTTAAATATGGAATATGTCTCCGCTGCCCGAAATTTATATGTGTGAGACATATTGGCTATCAATGAACCAATCATTATTCGCTCAGCAACTACTTTTTATGCGAAGAGAAAATACACAAGTAACAAAACTACTGTAGTTGTATAAATAACATAACAAGGACTGCGACATATTATACATAATATATATAAATAACAGGTAATTTTAAAAATAAGATAAAATATACTTCAGTTTTATATTTTGTGTCTCGGATAATATTTAGTTGAATAAACAATATTTATATAAGTTTTTTGTTCACAGCTGTTTGGTAGTTTCTGTTTCGTTTTGAAGAGGAAAATATGGTTTACTAAAATACAAAAGTGTCATTATTTGTATTCACCAGTAATTATTATTTGGTTCAAATAATGTGTGTCTTTTTAAACTGACTCATATATTATATATGATGAATACTATTTTCTACCTAAATGTAGGCCTACATGATGCTGAAAATACGCTTTTGTGAAATGATATAATATTGTAAATGACATTAAGAAGTAAATTGATGTAAACAATTAATAATGTAAGCAAAAAGATTTCCCGACGAAACGAAATAGACATATCACAACAGGTGAGGCAGGCGAGAACAACAAAAGCTGAAATAGACATGGAGGAGCTGGGGGACTGAAAGGTCGATTACACCCCCCTCCTTCTTAACCACCCGCGGGGCTACGCACGCCTAAACACAGGACCGGGGGTGTCAAATGAAGACTCCCACTCAACAACTGTGTGTTAACACGTGCCCCTTTATAGCGCCTTTTCACTTAAAGATCACTTCAAATGAAAGGAAGACCTGTGCCAGCCAAATTAATAGGGTGTCGTAGTCAGTCCTTTCATATCCATTGAAGATCGATTCACCTGCTTGTTACATCAATTGAGCAATTCACTCCGACAAAACAAATCCCCTTCCACTATTATGTGAGTATTGTGCAACTATAATGCCTCGCGCTTATTGTGAGGGTTAAGTAAAATATCTTTGATTGCTTGAGATAACAATTTATTTAACTTGCACAACTAAAATAAATTAAGTGATACATTGATACATCAATACTATCTTAATTATAATTTAACTCTTGACAAGTTAGTTATAACATTTTGTTTTTAAATAATTACTTGCGGAATATAATGTATATTTCTTTTCATATTTATATTTAGGAAATACTTATAAATATACATTTTAATAATAATTAGGTAAAAAAATTATTAAAAAAAAGTTTAATATAACAATAAATCAATTTCAAATTTGAAATATTTTTACTATAGTTTAATATCTATGGCATCAAATAGAAAACATATATATTATTATGACTATATACAGTTCATTCATTACTCTTTAAAAATACAACGTATTATATAGATATCATATTTTGAGTGAATCTCAAATGGTAATATCCTTTCCAATGTCTAATCTAGGAACATCTTCGGCTATCATCAATTTACAGCACGATAGATATTCAAAATAATGGCATATATTCTATTAGAGCTCTGGTAAGTGTAGGTGGTACTGTATAAGATATGTAAAATTGAAAAAATATTACTTTTAGTAATATGTACCTCAAAGCGAACATTTTAAAGTTTATTCAGATAGAAAACATCTGTCTAATAACTGAAAACGTAATTGAATATTAATTGATAAAAGATACAGTGATTTAATCTCTGTATATATTATAAACAGTAGCAACAACCACCTAGGAAAACATGAAACATTCAGCCGATGCTCACGGAAAAATATAATGGGATATATTCATTATATTTACATATCAAATGCGAAACATTTATTGTCAACCCTTATACTGGAAAAAATAAATAATTTAAATTTTCACCCACTTGCAGTTGTGTCTCGCTACCGCGA
Organism: Flabesymbios commensalis; assembly: GCA_964017125.1. NCBI lineage: Eukaryota > Metazoa > Annelida > Polychaeta > Terebellida > Flabelligeridae > Flabesymbios > Flabesymbios commensalis. Next base: position 47,368,440 of record OZ024907.1, on the reverse strand, counting down.
CCCCACAACTTCAACTGGGTGAAAATTACTCATATTTGTTTAATTTGAGACCTAATATTTGCAAATTTTGATGTTTAAATACACATTTCGTTCCCAATAACAGAGATTTCATCGCGTAATAAAACATATTACAAACGACTATAGTCGTCTTAGCGGGTTGACCCTTTAATCGCCAAATTATTCAATTTGAATTTTCATACCCTTAAAGTTGTGGATCGCGTCAACAACTTCAAGTGAGTGAAAATTATTTTGATTTGACAAAATGAAGGTCAACTCTTTTTAAATCTTGCTGGTTGATGTCACATTTTTTCTTTAACATTTTCAAAATGTGGTACTTAATGTGCTAATAAAAATAAAAACCCGAATATATGCGGCACCGGCGGGTAAAGGGTTAAGGGTTAATCCGATATTGGGATGTTGGTGAACCAGAGTCGAGGACGTTGTACCAGCATTTAGTCATCATTAGCATGATCAGGTCAATGCATTGTATTTGCAGAAATAAGACAATATGCACCAGATTTTTCTTATATCAGTTTGTATATAGTTTGTCTTGTTTATGAAGGAACAGTTTGTGGTAATAAAACGGTTAGCCATATTTGGAAGTATAAATTACCGCTAAATACAAAAATATTATAACCTAACGAGAACTATAACAGATAACCATAAGGCGTGCGAATGTTTTCTGAGGACGGTGTTTGTTTATTAGCATACATCCACAACTTTTGTCTATGCATACCACAGTAGACTATTTAAGATTGTTTCAACGATTTAAAAACGCCATTTTTTTAAAGTAGGCCTATACAGATGCATAATTTAATCATTTTATTTTTTACTTTTCATCGCGTGTGATACAGCTATTGACCATTCTTTGCGTGTCTTACACAGATGTAGACAGGTGTCCTGTCCCTTGCTCAACTGCTTAAGTGAGGGAGGGCGTACTCATACATCATACGCAATGTATGCTACGTTGTAAAATATAGGAGCTATATCACGTCAGTCATGGGTTAATTTAACAAAATTTGCCATATTTTTAAGATGCCACCGCGTCGACGCAATTTAAAATCTTGTTCAAGATAAGATGAGATTAAGATAAGATGTTTTTATAGTCGCAAGAGTATGTAAAACAGCTATTTCAGCGTTTTGTGATATAAAACATGATTGATGTAAATATATAATAATCCACATGGACGAGTGGTTGTACATGTCTCCAGATGTTGTTATTACAGTAAGAAAATCACGATGCTAGTTTATTTGGTATACTACGGTTATAGTTGCCCTATTTTTTTTAGTATAATAATATCATGGCTTATCGCTCATAGTGAGTTAAACCTCAAAATAAAACGAGACGCAAATGGGATAATTTTACATATTCCTGACAAGCGTAGAGCCATTGGATATAAAAGGATGTATCTATGACTTTACAAAGTGACAGATACACCCTTTCATATCCATCGGAACAAAAGATGCGTTTGTGGGCTAAGAAATAGCTGCAGAGGCTGGCTCAGCGTCTCCGCAGCCTGATGAGCTACTGCTTCAGCAGATTCCTGTCCCAGATTCAAACAGGAAGCTGTCAGTCAGCTGCGGACCGGATGTCGTAGACAGGAGAAGCAGCTGCTCGCTCATACACCCTTACTGTCTCCCCATGCATTATTAAACACTCCATATCCGGCGACCCGGGCTATGCCAGGGACGGGATTGGCTGTAGTCAGCTGGATCAGGACTCCATCTGCAGGGATTAGCTGAGGGGACACTGCCTGAAGGGGGCGTGCTGCCTGAAGCTGGGGTTGACGTTCTGCCATGAGGGGGCAGTCCCTGCAGCGATGTTGGCCGAGGAGGGTTCAGGCTCGCTGCCCTCCTGTATGTATGGAGATAAAGGTAGATCCACACAAGCCCTGGGGTCTGATAGAGAATCCAATCAACACACAAGACGCCCAGAGCATCGTAATCAACGTGCTGACACATCTCAACAGGATCAGGCCGCTTACCCCGCGGCGGCAAGTCCAGGGTTCAGATCTGGAGGTGCTAGCGGCGCTTCATCTGGATTAGGCAGGAGGGTATCCATTGCATCACAGCGTGTTATGGCTGCCCGTGCCCGTACTGCGTATAAACACGTCCCGCATCGTGAGAAACCTCCACATCTCGTTGCCAGGCGCAACGCGCGAGAGCGCAGGCGCGTGCAAGCAGTGAACAACGCGTTTGTGCGCCTGCGCAGACATATTCCCTACGACAACAAGCATAAGAGACTTTCCAAAGTAAAGACACTGCAGGTGGCCATAGATTATATCAGACAACTAGATAGATTGATTCAACAATATGACAACAACCTGACCCAACCCCAGAGATATCTGCATAACCCCCAACATCACCAGCATGATGGAATGCCCAGTAGACCTAGTACATGTGACGTCACCTCTCAACTTAATAAGGAAACGGTGCAATTTAACTGGGTGGATACTTCTTTTGTAAGTAACTATAGCTGCGCATCACATTACTCAAATTATTATGAATTGGGGAACATTGAATATATTGAATTGCTTGTTTTATGCCTATAGCCAACAGGAGTACATGCCACTAAGCAAATTCAATTCAATTTCCACACGTCGTAGCTTAAAAAATAGCGCAAAATACGTGAGTTACAAATTTAAGAAACGCATTCTAATAATAGACTACTGATTTTCAGAAATTTCAGAAATTTTAAGCATTTAAAAAATTAAATTAAATTAACAAATATAAAGTTATATTCAATTTTATCTTCAGTAGTCGTCTGTTACACATCATTTCACGACAATGGGTCTTCACTGTGTATTATATATCTAAACATAAATACATCAGATCAATGAAAAATAACACTGATACGAATACGAATAATTTATTTGATAGGCCTATGGCCCGTACAAAAATGAGCATAATACAAAACATACAGTAATTATGTACACTTATAATGTAATGAGATTAAACCAACACAGGTGTCAACCTGTTATGTTTGTGCATGTGATTTTCCGTATAATCATGAATATAATGAATCATCACATAAAATGAATCACCATAATGTCATCACTCACAGTCGAATATGTCATCTCAAGACAACAGTAATGTTTCTTATTGTGTTCGAAAGAGTGGAGCAGATTATAATTAGTATTTTATTATGAACTCTGTGTGGGCCTATCTATCTCTCAATTTTTTAATTTCGTAAATTTAACTACCGATTAACATAATTATGTAACCCGATCTGGGAATATGAGTTGTAACCCAGCAAATAGAAAACATTTGCATAACGTTTGTACAATGTTGCTGGGAAGTCGCAGTTTGACAAACAATGACAAATTATTTTGATACGACCTTCTGATTTTTATACCTGGTTTTATTTCTATATGATTACTTTCAAATTCTAAAATGGGTGATCTAAAAAACATTAAAAAAAAATATATTATTTCAATTGCAGTCATATATGTACTTGAATCAGTGATATTTGTTTCTATTTCCGTGTTACCATGGTAACAATCGATAACGGGTGTAAAATTCCCATACAATTTAAAAATCCTGATGAACAATATATCTATCAGAGTTCACAAAATTTGAGAATCATATCTTTATTATTGAAACATTGAGGTCCAAATGAAATTTTTTGTTTTGTAGATTTTAATCCAATTGCGTTTTTTTTCCGAAAAGTGCACAAATTGCCTTTTTGATCTTTAACTGCCATTTTCTCAAAGTCATCCAATTTCAGACTTCAAATTTATCGAGTTCGCAGATTTTCGAGCTGAGCGCGCTAGATACTTTTTTTGTAGGTGTTGCTGTTGTGTGCAGTAGTCATGCATTAGAGGGTCAGATTCTTATTATAAGACTTCGATGCAACTATCTCATCGCAAAATGGAGTGCGCCCAACTCATTATATTGCTGTATTATTGACAATTCCAGAATAAAGGCATAGAAGCTGATGTGCTTCAGATAAATTTAGGGGAATTAGTGAAGGACCAGTAGAACAGAGATACCATTTCACTGTCGTCGTCCGATCCCACTTTATGTTTTTTATGCCTTTGTGAATTTGATTGTACCCAGCATGTAGACTATGTAATATTGTTACACACTATTATTTACCATTTCCAACCTGCATACAAATATTAAAACGTGATGAAGAGTGAGTCTCAGTAAGAAGTGGAGCAGTTGATGGGGTAAAGTGGGTCAGTTTTATATATCTCTTTAGATCCAAACGATACTAGAAATAAAGGGAATTGTAAGCAGGTGTAAATGATTAAAACAGTATATGAACACATTTACACAATAAATATCCAATTTATGAAGAAGTATTTGACACTTACGTGGAGAAGTGCACACTAACGAAGAGAACAGTTCACCCGATGCCTATCATTATATATTGCCCCAGTTCTCCCCGTGCCTCCAAATTTATAATACTTTAACTTACTCAATAACCACTACTATAATTATAGTGAGCAGCATTTAAATTATACATACAGATGAAGAAAATAGCAAGGGTGCTCTAAACTCTGAAATATGTGATACTGTACAGTCACATTAAACTTGCTTTACATCACTATTTACTGCAATTTGATTCTGGAAGAGGATGCTCCAAGTGAAGATGAACAGTTGCATCCCGCGTCTGATTCAAATATGATAACAAGATGAGACCAAACACAAACATGGTCAAACTTTTCACTTAAATTTCACTTATCACTTCAAATTTCTTGGGTGATGATCTAAAATAACCTCTGGGGACATTTTGTACCACTACTGACAGTCCAACACCCATTCCCCATAGTCCGATGTAGATAAATAAACACAGACCTGGTCAAACTTTACAGTTAAATCAACTTATCTTTTTAAATGACCTTAGTTAGTGACCTTCAATAACCTCTGCTGACCAATCCTACCACTGTCCATTCGTCAGACTCCCACGGGCCAGATAGATAACCTTTCCAATGATACCAGGCACAAACTTGGTCAAAGTTTTAGGTAAATCACCCTTATATTTTGAAATGACCTTGGATAATGACTCTAAATGACCTCTGGTGACCTTTTACATCATTACATGTAGCCCAGCTTTCATTCGCCATACTCTCAGGTAGATAACCTTACCAAACACACACATGGTCAACTGGTTTAGTGAAACCACCTTTACCTGTTAGCGTGATATGAAAGTTATGATAAAAACACGATTTGTCAGCAAATTTTGGCTGCCATCTTGAATTTTGACAATTTATATGAGCAAAAAAGTAAAAATTGTGCCGGCAATACATTCTGCTCTAATAGGCTAGAAATAATATAGTGTTTTAATGTATTTTTGGGCCGGCTAATATGGTTTTATTTTTTACAGGCACTTTTTGAAAATGGCCAATTTGACGGTGATCGGACTATATTTCAGCTTGAAGACAGTGATTTTTGCATTTTATGGGAAATTTCCTATAAGAATGAGGATGTCTCTATATTCTATTAATGATGTCCGCCTGGGCGTTTTCATAGGCTTTGTTTCAGAGATGGAGTCTCGACTAAGATGCGTCTCAAGCTCAATAGCTCGTGGCACAGATCATCCAATGTGCCCGGGACACTTTGTCCCATTCTGTATCATTGTTAGAGGTGACCCATTGTACTCTGAGGTTTGCAAAACAAAGTTACATTTAATTAACCGATTTAATAAATGAACATCCATGCTAATCATGGTAATTATAGGCCTACACAATTATCACATGAGCATGCTGCTGCAAGGACAAATGCAAAAGCGTACTTGTCATTAAATTAAAGTTAGCCATCACATTCCCGATCAAAATTTACACGGCGAGGGATACGATAATGATTTAAAAGGAGGTGAATTTTCCCAAAAAAGTGCTGATCACTCAGAAGGGCCTACTGGTAATGATAATATACACGACGCTGAAATTTCAAATATGTGTGAATATTGAATGTACAAAAATAGGAAGTGAGCGGGGATGATTTGATAATAAATAAAAGATTCATCTTTAGTATTTATTACTAAACATGAATCTTTTATGTATTATCCTATTATCCTACACAGTATGGAGGGAATCATTTAAAGACATTAGGAAAGTAAGAAAAAACGTTTTTAAAGCTCGACATTTGTTTTGTTCTCAACCAACCTAGACACAGACATATTTTCATTGTGTGTTCACATATATATATATATATATATATATATATATATATATATATATATATTATCATTTTTCAGAACGCATAACGAGTATTTTTCACTAAAAATAAATTATTTTGACACATATGTTTCATCACTCTTTACAGAAGTTATGAAAATTCAGATAATCATCAAAAACATTACAAACACAAAATTGTGGATCAAGTGATTTTGAAAGATAATTGTATTTCATGAAAATATATTTGAAGAAACACTGTCAACCACTATGTGCCTCATATGTGTGATTAATGGCCATCCTCCAGGCATAGGTGTATCGTTATTGCCACACTTCAATATTAAATTCGTTAATACGTCATTCTATCAATTATTTGGGTAGTTGTAAGACTATTCAGCTGCTATGACGTATCAATGAAAATATTATAGGCTCAATATTATGTTACCTGTTTTGGTTATAATTCTATGTTTGTTAACACAATGAATGATGTGACGCAAATAAATTGGTTTATTTATTGAATAAAATGGAAACACACAAATCGTTTTTTTATTATTCATTGTCACAAAAAAAGATTGATAGTTTGAAAGTAGTCTAAATACAATAATTCTTATTAGCAATGTATCAATTCGAATAAAAATATAATAAGTTATAAGCTGCATAACTGTTTTGTTTATTTCGATAGAAATAACCTAAAATGTACAAACCAATTATTCAAATTGTTTTAAAGGCCTTATAAATGCACGCAAACTGGGTAAATGTAGCGGAACTAGTTCACCATGCGATACATCATCAATAATTATGAAGTAGTGAATCGGTGTTTATACAATTTGAATGTAATAGTGGTTAAATTATGGGACAATTTAATATTACATTGGCCAACATGAAACCGCGTTAATAGCAAACATAAGACGTTGGACCGAATTGGCCTAATGTTGGGCCTGTACCGCAGACGATGGGCCAGTATGAGACTACCACTGAATCAATGTCTCGTGTTAGCTGAGGTGCAACACCCACTTGACCAGCCGTTGTTGTCCTGAGACTAGGTCGGGACAATAGAGTCCTATCTTACAAGTGGGTGACATTCTCCGCACAGGCTCTGAAATTATTTATGACATTATATGCATGTCTCACCTTTATCACACGAAGTAAAAACTCATATATATGCCTAAATGACAAAATAAACTGTGTACTGTGATATGTATC